>OX388306.1:24467741-24679099 GCA_947579605.1 Athripsodes cinereus | reverse complement strand
ATAAAAGAGGGCTGAAGACACACCTTTTTGCTGGGAGTTTCGGGTGATGGATACGATATACGGCGCCCTTGAGGTCATGTTATGAGTAAACGGCACTTAACAAATTGTCCATATATATATCTCACCCAAAAACAAAACAACCAAACGAAAAAAAGAATGATAGAGCTCGAGTGGGACTGGGTGAGTCACCTGAATCGATAATCGGGGGTCAAGAAGATAATAAACTGGATGTCTAAAACACTCACTCGGGATCCTACAAACGAATATTTGGATACAGGCTAATTTAATAACAGATGTGGCTCAGAGAATTGCAAAACAAAATGAAATAGGGCAGATCACGTGGCACATATATCTGATGACAAATAAATGAAGAACATAGGTGGCCTAGAACAGGACGCACAAACGTATGTAGACCTCAGACAAGATGGTCATGACATTAAATAAGTGGCGGACCTACACTGAATGATCGAGACCAACAGAAAACCGTACAAGAGTAAGTTTTGAAGGTCAGAAAACGTAAAACGTAAACAGTGATCCGATGACTAAGGAAGTAACAGACGTTGAATTAACTTCTTTTTCCGGATATTTGGACTCCTATTTATCCGTTTGGATGACAATGTCTTTTTTCTTTTTAACTCTCTCAAGTTCATCAGTACGACTAAGCTAGTATTGGCGTCACCGACCCTACCACGTCGGTGAGCGGTGGACCAAGAAGTAGCAAATGTAAGGGAATGGACTCTGACAAGGGTCTTGTGAAATTTCAAACAGGAGACACTTGTTAAATTCTGGAAACAAGAAAGACTCAGAAGTTATTAAATAATTTGGAAAACTGCCACAAATAGTATCAAACTTCGAAGTTACAAAGTTCCAGCATTTCGTACCTATTTTTTTATATATATATATCTGGGTTTTGTTATAAACCCAAATACAACCTTATACACCTTTCACACTAAGCTAAAAGCTTGTGTCATGAAAGAGAAGTTTGCCGGCACCTTGCAAACCACGGACCCCTTGATCATGAGGCTGAGACTCTACCTCCAGGCTACCGACGAACTCAAATTTAAACTCCATCCCTTGGGCAGCGTGCTGTGTAGTTGTAAACATAAGTATCGAGCAAAGTATAGTATTAGGCACGATCTTACCTGCTAACACAGATAGAATAAACATTAAGATAGAAATAAATAAGTGCGTGGGATACAGAATAAAAATTCGCACACCAACCAGTCCGCCCACTAGTAGTCAGAAGAACATACCGTGTTGTGTGTACAATGTAGGTACCTTACTATGCACAATATACCAGGAAAGTATTTATCTTTAAGATACTTGACTAACGATAACATAGTAGGCAATTTAAAAGTCGCTCCTTACAACCTGTTATAAGGATGTTATACTTCTTATTATAAACAATAACTTTACTGGCACTCGGGCTCAAAAAGGTTAGCCATCCCTGCTCTAGTCCCTTAAACATACAATATTCGACCAGCGCTCTCTGGCTCTTTATACAATTTATTACCCTCGATAGAGATGCATAACAATACGCGAACTTGTGTAGAAAATAAGCATTACTTATCAAATTAATGGTACGTGATAAACGCGCAAGATAACCCAATCATCGTTGATAGTGCTCAGTTGTTAGATGATCGACCATTATGTAGTAAAACGGAGTATTGTTTCTTGTATTACAATTTTAAAGATAAAATGAAATCGTTTTTGAAACTATACCTGCGTGATATTTTTATATTGAGAGCGGGCTCCCAGTATGAAAACTTGAACACGCCACTGATAGCTAGATACATAATACAGTGCACACTAGACTTCGAACATTGACATTTTTGCTTAACTTTTTATTACCTTAGCATAATTAGGTCACAATAAAATTAGGTTATAACGAAAAGCTTATGTAATATATATTTTTTCTATACTTAATTATACATGTAACGAAATAACCCAGCAAAAAAATTTTTCCAAGAGTACATTGCGATTACCCCAGTTGATCTTTTGCGTAAAATATAATATGTAATATTAAACATAGGGATTAAAGACTGACTACACAGAACAATACAGTATACAGAGTGCTCGATGATACGGAGTCTCTCAAGGGAAACCAGTTCCTAATATAGAAAGATCAAGCACTTGTGCTCGTAAAAAACCTTAAGAAAAGGTAGTTTTAGAATACTGTGGCAAATTGCATCTGTAAATCTCCAGTTTCATCATACATGCATCAATGCCGCGACACTGAATCAATTTCGTATGGAACACGAAACTTAAACGCAACTAGTGTTGCAGCATTGTAAAAATTGTGCAGCAAACTACTTTCACGAAAGCACTTTTATAGGGTGGACGTTCCTTGTATCACAGCGCAAGTGTTTTTTTTCCGTATTTTAAAAAACAATCAATCTCGCGCCATTAATGTAATGCGTGGTGTAAAATCCGCTTCATAGCGCAGTGCATCTCCGCTTCAAGTCAATTAACTATTTAGTATTAAACTGACGAGAACGAACGAAACCCGAATTCAATCACAAAGCGTAGTAGTATGGGTTGTTAAGAGCGTTGTCTAGCAAAAACGGAAAAATATTCAACTTTCAACAAATTTGGTACAAAAACTCTCAAAACTTGTTGACCCTTGCGAACAATTTGATTTTATAAAATGAAAAAATAAAACAAAAATTTATTAACAATATTAGTTTTTTACTTAAAAAAACTAAATAGCCGACTGACGAGATTTATTTAGGTATCTTCTGTTTGTTATATCAAAATACAAATTAGTTGTGTAACATATACCTATTATTTTTTATTCGTTCTATCACACAAACCGAGTTCATGTGGTGATTTTTGGTTTCAAAATATGAGAATTTTTACCAAAAAAAATAATTTAAATCGGTCAATATCCATGAAAAAAAAACTTTTTTAAACTAATATTTTTAATAACTATCTAACTTTTCGTAAAATTAAAAAATATAAATATTAAAAATTGTAGGATTCTCGTGCACATTGTGTGCCAAACACACCCCCGATTTCGGTTTTTAGAAATATGCTTTTTTATAAACGAATACTATTTTTTTTTTCTTCAAACAGACAGCTATAAAACATACATTAAAATATAACAACACATTTTACAATTTATAAGCCAGTGAAGTTTGCCTTACTTTTTCTTTTCATATTGACACACTGACTACTATACTATGAAGTTATAATCAAGGTTTTTTTTTTAAGTTTAAGACTACTGTTGGTAATAAATATTTGTTTTCATATTTTATCACATCAAAATGTTCGCAGCGTAACTTGTTTTGAGGGTTTTTCTGCCGAACTTGTTGCAAATTTAACATTTTACCGTTTTTATCTAAAGAGAGGTCTTAATTAACTTTTATATGGAACAAAGAGTATTTATTTATTTATTTATTAATCAGAGACACAAACAGAAAGTTGACAAAATACACACAAAAAAATAAAAACAACATACATTGATTCGGCCAGGCCAACCCCCCAATTAAGTGTGTCTACAGCATACACATATTAATGTTAACAAAAGAATGATAGAAAAAAAAAAAAAAAAACCAATCAAACAAAAGCAGATCACAATCACCGCAGGCCCAGTACAAACTGAACCTGCACCAAACAAGCACCACAAGAAATATAAGTAAGAAAAAAAAAATAGTACTATCTATACTACTATACTATACCCTCACGCCGTGTCCCAAGTGGGGTAGGCAGAGAGAACGAAACGCCAAACAGATCTATCTTTACACACTTCCTTCGCTTCCTCCACATTCATACAGTTTCTCATACACGCACGTCGGTTCCTCTTACTCAACACGCGGCCGTCCTTGAGAATTTGATCCACGTGATCAAGCCACGTGGTTCACGGACGCCCGCGTTTCCTCACACCCTTTCTTTCAGATAAGTATATCCTCTTTGTCACTCTTACCTCGTTCATTCGTTCAACATGCCCAAACCACCGTAGTTTATTCACGCGCATTCTGTCCACAACACTCTTCTTGCATCCGCTCAATCTTCTAATATCCTCATTCTTCACTCTATCACGCAGCGTTTTACCAACCATTCTTCTCAACGATCGCATCTCTACTGCATTTATTCCACTTTCGTCCCTTTTCAACCACGTCCATGTCACGCTTGCATATGTAAGTGACGGTACCAGAATGGTATTGTGCACCAGCATTTTAGCCGTGTTCGACCCATTGCTGACAATCGGTCGAAGTGCACCGTTTACTCTAGCACCGGCCACTTTCCTTCTTTCAATGTCCCTTTCGCATCTTCCATCCCTCGCAAACATACTTCCCAAATAAACATACTCACTTACTTGCTCCAAACATTCGTCACCAACTTTGATCTCGCAAATCGTTTTTTCATTCTCTCCTTCTGTAGTGTATGGACTTTGTGCACTGCACCGTAAATTGTACCTTGGACCTTGTTTACAAGTAAACAGTGATAATGACTGAGTAGCAATACGCTACTGCCTATATAGGTTAGCCACCTATAGAGAACGACGCTCATTAATAAGACAACCTTGACTTGCACTGTTAGGCTGCGTGTTTTGACAAATTGTGTTCGACAAATTATAATAGGAATTATTGAATATATTGTGTAAATATAAAATACGTGTCGTTATTCAAAAAGAACCTAATATTGTTATACATTGAACCAGTATACAATACGTGGCGCAGTTCGGTAGTTCAAATTTGTCGTAAACATACAACAATAGTCTTTTTTGCGCGCCGAAAGTTTAGTCGGCGGTACGCGGAAATAACGAGTGAAAGGCAGTCTACAGGAGTAGAAAGGAGGCAGGAGTCTCCAAAGCCAGATTAGCCAGCAGTGCAGGTAGCAGCAAAGAGACGGGAGTCTCAGAAGCCAGTTGGGCAAGGTTGCAGATAGCAGCAGGGAGACAGGAGTCTCAAGAGCCAGTTGGACAAGTTGCAGGTAGCAGCAGGGAGACAGGAAGTCTCAAGAGCCAGCTTTGAGGCAAGGTGCAGGCAGCAGTGGGTAACAGGAGTCACCCAGCATCCAGGCGGAGCCAGTTGATGGATCCAGGAAGCCAGGAGAGGAGAGTTCTTGCAAGTCAGCCAGGCGGAGTCCATTGCAGTTGCAAGGAAATCCAGGAGACCGGGGCGATTGGAGGAGACTCTCATCAGCTAAGTCTATTTTTTATTCTTGGTTGTTGTTGCTTGTGGTATTTTCCGAAATGACTTCGAGAAGTTTAGAGCCGTTTTGTCACAAGACAATGAGTTGGCCTTCTTACAGGACAAGGTGGGAGAACGCCTTATTATTAAATGATGAAAGTTGGACTGATGTGAAGAAGCGTGCTTTCTTCATAACATCGTTGTCCCAAGGCAGTTTCAAGCTACTGTCTGATCTGTGTTTTCCAGCTTCTGTGGAAAAACAGTCTTATAAAGAGTTGATTCAGTTATTTAATGGTTATTTTAAAGAGGAAAAAAGTGTATTTGAATCGCGTGAAATTTTTTTCGAGGCTACTCAAGGTCATTCGGAAAATGTTAAAGATTTTGCCTTAAGATTAAGAGAATTAAGTATAAATTGTAAGTTTGGTACTAGATTAGAAAGTAATATAAAAGATTTGTTTATAATCGGAATTAGAAATAAAGAGATTAAACAACAGTTATTTTTAAAATGTGATAAAGATAAAGTATCTTTGAACGAAGCAGTTGCTTTGGCTTCTAGTTATGAGCACATACTAGAGAGTAAATTAGAAAAAGAGGTAGAAAATTTTGAGGAAATTAGCCAGATTTCCAGGCGAAACAATAATAGTTTCAGTAGTTCAAGTAGTACAGATACAGATTATAAGAAAAATAATCGACCGTCAAAATTTTCAAGGTTAAATTCAAATGTAAATACGAGTAGGTATAAGCATAATAAAAATGTTTCATGTTTTATTTGTAAGGGAAATCACTATAAAAGTGAATGTAAATTTAATAGAGAATTTTTTTGTAGAAAATGTAGATCTAAAGGGCATTTGAGTGAAAATTGTTATAAGATACAAGGTATTTATAATTCGCAAGACACCGAAAACGATTTTATAAAATTAAATGTAAGAATTGAGAATAAAAATGTTGAATGTATTTTAGATTCGGGTGCGAATATTAGCTGTATATCTATTCAAAAATTGCAAGAAATATTCAACGAAAATAATATAATAGAGAAGTGTAATAGAATTAATATATCTACGTATAGCGAGCACAGTTTGAATGTGTTAGGTATTAAACATTGTAAAATAAATCATAATGGAATGGAAAAAAATATTAAATTTGTTGTAACAGAGAGCGGGAATAAAATAATATTGGGTACAGATTTTATGCGTAGGTATAATATAGGTTACAAAGTACATAGCACGGAAGGCAGTGAATTAAACAATATTGTTGCATGTAAGCCCATTAAAAATATTTCGAATTTCAGTGCGAACGCATCGCTTGCGTGTAATGTGAAACAACAAAAATTAGATTTTGTAAATAAAAATAATAGTTTTAATTCGAAATTAATTTTGGAGAGAAGTAAAAGTGATTATACATTGGAAAAAGTTATTAAATATGTGGAAAAAATAATTGGCCGTGCAAAAGACAGTTAAATAAATCTATTGCGAAGTTGTTTAATGTGAAGGAACATTTGACTGTGTACAAGGGTTATTTATTTTACAGAGATAGAATTGTTATTCCGGAATCAGTTAAAGGTATTGTGATAAATTATTTGTGTAAAAATTATTCAGTTATTGGGAAAATGAAATCATTTGCTAGAAGTTATTTTTATTGGGTTAATTTTAATATAGACATTGAGAATATAGTTAAGAATTTAGTGAAAAAGCGGAATAACAATAGATGTAAATGTTTAAATAGGTGTAGATATGAGGAAAGGTATGTAAATAAGGAAACTTATAAAGATAGTTCCAGGGGTTCGAAATTTGTCTCGGGGAGGAAAAAGGAATTTAATTTGGGTACATCGGTACTTGTCAAAGATCTCAAGAGTGAAAAGATGGTTTTAGGTAAAATTGAAAAGGTATTAGGCAATACAACTTTTCTTATTAGAATCAGAGGTACTGGTCAGCTCTGGAAAAGACATATGGATCGGATAGTTGTGAGATCTGTGTATTGGGATGACAGTCCCTCTGATAAATAGTAGGAGTTTAGGTCCCCTCCCCCTGTTTGAAGGCAAAGCTCTCACCGGTTCTGAATTTTTCAGGTCAGATTGGAGGCCATTGGCGAGGACAGCTGAGACCCAGGACTTGGGCTGGTGGAAGACTTCATCTGGTGGCCCTGGACGGAAGGAAGAACTGGTCGGTCTGCGTGTACTCGTAATGTTTTGTTGTTATATATAGAATCATGAAATAAGTAGAGAACACAGTCACTCGCATAGAATTGTATAAAGATTGGAATATGTAGAAGAGTAAGGTTTTCAAGATTGTGAGGGGAGAGTGTAGTGTATGGACTTTGTGCACTGCACCGTAAATTGTACCTTGGACCTTGTTTACAAGTAAACAGTGATAATGACTGAGTAGCAATACGCTACTGCCTATATAGGTTAGCCACCTATAGAGAACGACGCTCATTAATAAGACAACCTTGACTTGCACTGTTAGGCTGCGTGTTTTGACAAATTGTGTTCGAGAAATTATAATAGGAATTATTTATTGAATATATTGTGTAAATATAAAATACGTGTCGTTATTCAAAAAGAACCTAATATTGTTATACTTTGAACCAGTATACAATACCTTCAAACACTAGAACTTTCGTCTTCATAACATTCATTTTCAAACCATTCAAATTGCAACTATCATACACACACGTAACAATCTCTTGTAAGTCCCTTTCACTCTCAGCCACTAACACCAAATCATCTGCGTACATCAATGCATTCACCCGAAACCCATTCAGCTCGACACCAACATCCATCTCTTTCACAAGTCGCATACAGTAGTCGAAGAATAGGTTGAACAGCCACGGAGACATGACACAACCTTGCTTCACTCCCTTGGTGAGGACAAACCACTCCGAGAGAGTGTTATTTACCCTCACGCAAGCGGAGCTTCCCACGTAAAGTGAAGAGATTGCGCGAATCAACCGGCTGCTCACCCCATACTCCGACAACACGCGCCACAACCTTTCCCGGTCCACTCGATCATATGCTTTCTCCAAATCCACGAACGCACAAAAAAGCTTCTGGTGTTTACCCAGAAACTTCTCTATAACCATTCGCAGGGAGAAGATCTGATCGGTACACCCTCTGCCATTCAAAAACGCTCATTGTGCATCCCATATCTTACACTCAGTTATCTTTCGTACTCTCTCAATCAAAATTCTACCATACAATTTCCCTATTGAGCTCAGCAAGCTAATAGCCCGATAACTCCCGCATTCAAGTCTAGAGCCTTTACCTTTGTACAGGGGGCAGATGATAGCCCTCCTCCAATCCTCTGGTGTAACGCCTTCTCTCCAAAAATCGTTGAAAAGCTCCAAGCACCACGCGAGAGCCTCCGGTCCACCAGACTTGATGAGCTCAACGGCAACACAATCATACCCTACAGCTTTACCGCACTTTGCTTTTTTTAATGCATTCATAATCTCATTCATGTCTATCATATCGTTTTCATTCACACTGCTTTCAATGTCATACTCATTCTCATTTGTACCATCACATTCAAACAGATCTTCGAAATACTCCTTCCATCTCCGTAACACACATTCATCATTCACTAACACACATCCATCCTTGTCTTTTATCCCTTTCATACTGTTCACACTTGTACCCGTCCTCTTTCGTTTCACTTCATTCCAAAAAATCTTCATATTTTCACTCGCATACGTAGACAAGTTCTTACATTCTTCATCTTCAAGCATTTTTTTCTTCATTTTCACAACTTCACGCACTTCCTTCTTGCATGTCTTGTATACCTCTTTCTTTCGCTCTTTTTCAAATGTGTCACACTTTTTCACACTCAGTAAGTCTTTCCAAGCATTCTTCTTTTTATCTACAGCTTCTTTCACATCATTATCCCACCATGTATCGCCTTTTTTACGTCCAACTTTAGCTTCACCACATGCTTCTTTTGCACTCCCTACAAGCACACTTTTTAAGACATCCCACCTTTCATTCATCGTTAGAGCATTCTTTTCGTTCGCACTAAGCTTCTCATTCACAGTTTTTACATTTTCATTCTTTACACTCTCATCTTTCAGTTTTTCAACTCTCAATCTCATATATGGCGTGGACTTTTGTGTTCTTGAACGCCAACCGGAGAATAGATTTATTCTTGAGACGACAAGGAAATGATCCGTCTCCAGTTATACAGGCGCCTCGATACACTCTAGTGTCCGTGGTCGCCTTCCTGAGACGAGAGTCCACACACACGAGGTAAATCATCGATCTTTCATTCCCTCTCTCCCAGGTATACATGTGGATCTCTTTGTGGCGAATACCTTTTTCGCCCACGATCCATCTCCAAACACATTTCAATTATTCTTTTACCATTATCGTTCACTCTACTGTCTCCATTCATTCCCAAAACATTTTCAAGTTCATTCCTCCTAACACCCACCAATCCATTCAAATCACCTGCCAAGATCAATCTTTCATTATCTTTTTTATCTTCTGCAATCTTTCTCACGCCATTCCAGAACTCTTCCTTTTCCGTCTCTATGGCATCGTTCCCAGGACCATACCCAACTATGAGTAAGATCCTCGTCATCCCCACTTTGAAACGGATCCAGATTAGCCTGGGACTTACACATTCATACCCTTTCATACATTCACTTATTCTTTCCGATAAAAAAAAAGCACCCACACCTTGACACGCGTGTTGTGTATCTGGGACACCAGACCACAACTCGATCCTTCCATCACTTTCTTTAATACCACACCCTTTCCTCGTAAAAAATAGTAAGAGTTCACGTAATCTAGATCAAGAAAAATTGAGAGTGCTAGAGAAGTGTACAAGAGATGTCAGAATGTAATTAAAATGCTGATAAAGGAAAAAAAGAAATTAATAGATGAGGCAGACTGTAAGAAATTAACTGAAAATGTGATTTTTTCAAATGTGGCTCCTAAAAAGTCTCCTGGACATACAGAATATGTCCACGGACCTCACTTTCTCCAAATTGTTAGTATGAAAATGTTTTGGAAAGAAGTTAAGCGTAAAAGAAGCAACAATGAGATTATTAGTATGAATGCGATCCACACATAAATATTTGAATCCGTTTGTATGTACCTATGTTTGTACGTTCGTATGTCCTTAATGGTCTCTGAAATTAGGAAAGACAGAAGTAAAATAATATACTCTATTAGAGGTCTGGTCTTCTGGACAGGTTTAAGGCTAAAAACATTTTAAATATCTTATATATTGATAAAGGTATTACACAAAAATTGCTAAGATAATGTATGGAATTTATAAAACATTAACTAAATAGCGATGTTCATAGTCAAACATTTTTCATTCTATTGAATTAATTTCAACATGGATGTAACAATAAACAAAACACGGAGACTAAATATTTGGAGATTATTTTGGTAATAAAATGTAGTGTTTGCTTTTGATAAGAAATCCTGAATTGTGTGAATAAAAATTGCATATTTTTTGACATTTGGAGCGATTTTCATAATGGAAGAAATTACGAGACCGTAAAAAACTATATTGTAGAATGAGAATATCATTATGTATTTATTGTTTTTATTTTAGTTTTTGTTTAATGGGTTAGTTGGAAGATATCGCGCTTCTGCGATAAACTCGCCCATTGCACAATTTTTTTTTGTATAGTTAAATTGAATTATTTTATTTATTTATTTTATTTAACAATAATTATACAGACATTACAATACATAGACTATTTGATAAAACTTAAATCTAAACATCCTCCTTATAGAGACAAGTCTCGTGTAAAGGAGGGTTAACATGATGAAGATATAAACATACATTTATTCACTGTCTCTCTCTCACACACACGCACACACACACTCACGCACCCTTACAAACACACACACACCCTCACCCTCACACACACGCGCGCGCACACCCTCACACACACACACACACCCTCACACACATACACTTACAACACGCGCATAACGCGCGCACAAGCACACACATGCATTGAACACTGACATACCAACTCATTCACTCGGACCTCATCATCGGTGACAGGATGCGCTTCACCACCTCTTTCCTGAGTTTCTCGTAGTCTTTGATAGCGCGCATTTCACTGGGCAGATCATTGAAGTATTTCACACCCAGGTATGTGTAATGTCTTTGGGCTATATCTTTGTTGCACAGTGGAATTGGTATACAGTTGATCGCCCTTAGAATCCTGGAGGTTTCAGTACTGGAGGTAGTCTGCGACTCTCGTTCTTTCACCACTTGTAGCAACGCGTATTTTCTAAAGATTTGTTTTAGTGTCAGCACTTTTATTTCCGAGAAGAGTCTACTCGTTGAATAATCTCTAGGCTTCTTCATAAATATTTTGAGAATAAGTCTCTGTGTTACTTCAAGAGGATAAAGATTTGTTGGGTAAGCACCTCCCCATCCTAGTATACCATACTGAATGATTGATTGAAATAGCGCATAATAGACTGTTTTTAATTGCGCAAGATTCAGAAAGTTTCTTAAATCCAAGAAGACATAAATCAATTTTCTCAATCTTTTAGTTGTTAATGCAATATGTTCCTTCCATTTAACATTTTGATCTATAGTGATCCCTAGATACTTAATTGATTTAACAAGTTTAACTTTATTACAACTGTCGTTGCAATTGTCAATTCCACATGGATCCGAATGTATGATCATGCTGATGTCCCCTGGAGTGATTGCCTGATTTATTGTAAATGCGATGCATGCTGTTTTGTCTGCATTTAGTGACAGAAGATTATGATCAAACCACTTTTTGAGTTTATTAATGTCGTGGTTAGCTCGGTCATTAACTTCGTCCCATGTTCTTCCTTTCGTGAACAGGACTGTATCATCTGCATATGATATTATAGTACTTTTTACTGGCAGGGTGAAGATGTCGTTTAAATATACAATGAATAGAGCAGGTCCAAGAACAGTTCCCTGCGGTATACCAAATTCAGTGGTATTTGAGTTACTAATTACATTATTTATTTTTGTGTGTTGTTTTCTATTATCAAGGTAGCTTTGGAATAATGTGAGTGCTTTATTTTTTATTCCAATATGAGATAGTTTTGTTACTAATCTCGAATGTGAAATGCTATCGAATGCCTTTCGTAAATCAATAAAAGTACCAATACATTTACTTCCATTATCTAAGGCGTTATATATTTCAGTTGTGAGCTTAGCGATTGCGTCTTGTGTGCCAAGTTTCGGCATAAAACCATATTGTCTTTCATTAATAATCTTATTGTTTACAATATAATCCATTAGCTGTTTCTTAATAATTTTTTCAAAAACTTTGGCCACGTTAGAAATAAGAGAGATTGGTCTGTAATTATTTATGTCATCCTCTGGTCCGGCTTTATGTATTGGTGTTATTATACTTGTTTTATAATTTTGAGGAAATATGCCCTGGTTTAAACTTAAGTTGATGATATGTGTTAATGGTTTACTAATATATTTTATTACGGACTTTAATAGATTTGCTCCTATTTCATCAAAACCTGGCGCTGATCCTGTTTTCAATTCAATTATTATTCTTTCAACATCTCCTTGGGATACTTCTTCGTATTCCTTTAGACAAGGATATGTATCACTTGGTACATGTGGTTCATCGAAATCGTTTTCACAGATATTTATATTATTTGCAAGATTCCTACCCACATTAGAAAAGTATTCATTCATGATATTAGCTGCAGTTTTTGGTTCTTTAGATACCTGGATATACTTATCATTGTACTTTATTTGTTTGATATGTGTCTTTTTACGCACATTACCCATCGCTTCGTTTATAGTTTTCCATGTTTTTCCTGCATCATTTTGAGATTTAACGATCCGATCACTGAAGTACTTATTTTTTGCTTCCCTTATTGTTTCCGTTAGTCTGTTTCTATAATTTTTGTAGTCTTTTAATACTTTCTCATTATTTGGATTTTTCTTTGTTAATATAAAGAGCTTCTGTTTTTCTCTAATCGATTTCAATAATCCGTTAGTTATCCAGGGTTTCAATTTTTTATTTTTATTACTCTTTATTCTATTTTCACGGGAGGCAATTTCAACGTAAGACTCCAATATATTTTCAAAATTAGAAGACGCTATGTCAACATTTTTCTCGGAGAGGATAGAAGACCACGTTTCCAATTTTATCTTGTCTTTAAGAACTCCAAAATTGATAATTTTTCTCTTCATTTCATCCTGCTTCTTAGTATTTATAAGTGACTTTTCAATCGGTGGGGTGCATTGTAGTATACAAGTATAGTGATCAGTGATACTTGTTTTCCAGACTATGCTCTTTAAGCATTCAGTGTGCTTTGTATTGCACCAAATATGGTCGATACACGATGGCTGTTGCCCGGCGATTTCTCTGGTGTTGCTATTTATACATGATTTGAAGTTTAATTCGGCCATCATATTTAAGTAATCCTCTTTAATGTTGCTTGAAGTATCGTTATTGATATTTATATTAATGTCACCTAGCACTATAGTAAATGCATATTTTGTATGCATTAAAATATCTCGTAAATCTTCTATAAATGTAGAAGGATTTGACTCATGTGTTCTGTAAATGGCATATAGGTGGTATGTTACTTTGTCATCAAGAGTTATTTGCACATGGAGGCAATTACTAAAATTTATGTTATTAATTTCATTCACACTAACATTCATAAAATTTTCATGTATGTATACGACAACACCACTATTCTTATTTATTTTGTTAGAAGTGCCATAGCAATTATAGTGCGGTATATTATATATTAGGTCGCAATTGTATGTTTCTGTCAATACTACACACATAGGTAAAATCGTCATGTTACTAAGGTGTACAACAAATTCATCAAAGTTTTTTCTTAGGCTTCTGATATTCATCAATAGAACATTAAATTTATTTACACTTCTCCCTAATGCAAGATTACATTGCTGTATGTTATCGCAGGCCATCTCATTGACCTTGTACGCATCGTCCACATCTGCCAAGAAATCGTCCATTGCAACCTCAGCAACAATATTGTGTTGCATCTCTCGCAAATTTTTCATATACTGTACGTATTGGACAAGTAGCGTCATATGCCGAATGCTGAGTATTTTCTCTATTACCTTCTTTACATAACGTGCATGTGTAATTGTTTGTATTTCTTTTATTACACTCTCTGGAATCATGGTTCTCATAACAATAGGCACATCGTACTGTTGGATGTTCGCAGTATTTGGATATATGGCCATATGTTAGGCATCTGTAGCATTGTACCAATGGACTCTGATCCAGCACGCTTATTCTTTGGTAACCGATGCAAACTTTACCACAGTCCGTCAATGTTTTCCATGTTTGAGGAGTTACCTGACAAACTATGTTAGCCAGTAGATTATTTCTGTGTGACTTTCTGAATTTAATCTTGAGCTCTTCTTCGATATTAATGTGTTTATTCTGCCCACGTAAAGAAGTGTTTAGATCATCCTCTGTGATTCCCTTAATAATCCCTTTAAAAACCACCAGAGGATTTTTTTTAATCGGCTCTCTTGCATGAAGCTCTGGTGTTTTTTCTAATTCTTTTTTAATTCTGCTCATATCTTCTTTTGATACAGTCTTGATAATGATCTGGTTTCTTGTACCCTTTCGTAGACCCGCTACACCAATTCCCAGTGAACGGACATTAATGTTTCGCTTGATAATCCCCTCTATTTCATCGCTTGTTTTTACGCCGTCCTTTCCAGATACAATCAGAGGATAGTCAGGACTCCCCCCCGCACCAATGCCATCCCCCCTAGTGATATCCGCGTATGTGGATCTGTTACCTTGATTTTCGACAACACTAAGTCGTTGATCTATTCCTTCCAGGATATGGCTCATTTTCACCAGCGTTTCGGACTCCCCCTTCTTTAGGCACTGCTCTTCCAGTAATTTAGTCAAGGCATTAAATGCTTTGATTACTGCTTCTTTTGTCTCCTTTTTCATGTTTGTGACTCCACATAAAATTTTAATTGCTCCTGATGCTATATTTTGACCGCGAAAAACGGCCGCATTAGCCTGGTCTTTGTTTTGTGGTGTGTCACCTAAGTCAGGTGAAGAGGAAGAAGACAAAGTCCTTCTTTTCTCAATCTTACGTACAACTTCCATTATATTGAATTATCTGACTTATAAATAGGTACTTTCTGTTAGTAAGGTGTTACTTGGCAGTGAAAATATAAAAGACTTCAACGCAGGTGTTTTTTTTTTTAAACGAAACCCAGAATGTGGGTAGCTTACTGGTGAAAAAATGGTATTCTGGTGAATAACTTTTTATTGGATGTTCACACTATAGGGTCACCGCGGACTTTTTTGTAGAAGATTAGCTTAGCTATCTGATGGTGTATTTCACTCACCCCAACTTCCTTCTGTAGAAGCAGCGTTTCACTATTTATGTTATTTTAACACTTCCAAATGTTCAAAACACTGTATCACGTAATTTTGTACGTGTATTGATTTTATTTCGGAAAACCACACATAACATCACAAAGTACAGAAAATTCTCTATCGTTTGATATATAAATGTTTACTGTCCGTTAGATTTTACACTGAAAAAGTTTTATTTTTATCGGAGCAAATTGTTTTGAATCGCACACAGACCTACCACTTGATATCTATTATGAATATGAATATTTTCATATGTTGTTTTTTTGTGCAATACAGTTTTTTTATTATTATTATTATTATGTACAAAATCCATAAACAATGATTTTTTTAATAAGTACATTAAGTACAGCAATGAGCATCTCCTCCAAAGGACATTAAGGGTTGTACTTTAGGAAAGGTTTTTGTCGGAGGAAGCCCTTAAGGCAAATCTTGAGCCCTCCCTTTGAAAATATTGTTTGTTTCGTCGAGTCTGGATGGTACAGAAGCTCAGCTCTTCAAACATCCAGAGGAAGGTGGTGGGAAACCCTTAATGTAACACAGCACCCTGTGCATTATTTTTTTACTTAAATATGGTAAGTTTTTTAATAAATCTTTTTCAATAACAAGAAGCTTTATATTATTTTTATTTTAGGTCATGGATTTACAGTTTCCCTTTTATCAATTTTATTTTAACTTCAAGTGTTACTGGGTTTAAATGCTGGAATTTTATATTTTACATTATGTGTTTTACCTATGAAAATAAAAATAAGAATTTAATAGGTACTTTATTTCCATTGAAGCACCTAATGAACTAATAGGTACTTACTTTATTTCCATTGAAGCACCTAATGAACTAATAGGTACCTACTTTATTTCCATTGAAGCACCTAATGAACTAATAGGTACTTTATTTCCATTGAAGCACCTAATGAACTTAATATTCGAACTATGTGAAAAGAGTGATATTATCATATTTTTTCCATAATAACACGGTAGATGGTACATAGATCCACCGGAAATATCGCACAGTTCTCTGAACCGACAACATGGCGAGTTTAGTAAACACACATCCGCGCAATCAATAGCACAACATTGGTGAGACATCGAAGAAAGGAATATTTTATCCAGTAGATAGCTATAATATTGTGCTGTAGGTAGGTACTCCGCACTAAGCATGATGAAGCTGCTATATTCACCTCATAACTATCACATATTCGCATTGCACACCTCGCAGTACGCACTCACTCACTCGCATACTCACTCACACAATATACATGCATCTTCCTTCGACGTGGATGATTCATAAAAATAATTAGGTATGTATTACCTAGCTTGTCCTAGGTATATAATATTATCAACACAGGACAAAATGAGAATGACCATTTGATAAATCCACAATGCCATAAAAAACTGCAAGCGTATTCTCGTTCTCACCTTGCATGCGAGAAACATTTTTATCGATAAGGTAACTATCTATAAAACTACCTATAAAAATAATATAAAACCTATCTCAGCCAGTCTCTTCAGCTCTACGTATGAGTCACAATTCATGTCCCTCTTCAGTTGGTCCATATACGTGTCTCTTGGTCGACCTCTGCCATTTGTGCCTTCGGTCCTACCTACCGCGATGGCGATGAGCAGTCCTGGGTGCCTGATGTTGTGGCCAGCCCAGTTAGCTCGTTGTTGGCTGATTCTCTTAAGGAGTTGCCTTTTTTCGCCTACCCTGGTTAACACTTGTTATTTCCTCTAATTTGACATCTGTAAAATTGACTTATTTCGATACTTTTTATCATTTTCAATTATTTATTGCTATCATTCGTTATATTTGACTCATGCATTTTTAATTCTTTCTTATATCCAATTAGTATTTTCGTTATTATTATTATTTATTTTTAATTCCTTTGTTTTAATATATTATATAATTTTTGATATCTAATTATTATTATTATAATAGTATATTCCTATTATTCACTGTGTCGGTGTTTAGGTAGTAGAATTCCATATCGAAATAAATAAAACAAGCGTTTTATTTATTTCAGTATATTCCTAATTTATTGTTGCGTTTATTAGTTTTATATTCCCAGAATTAAATTATTTAATTTGTTCATGTGTGTCTGTATGTATTTATATATGTATATTATGTTACAAATGCTGTCTCACATTGCATGTACCACATAAAATTTGGTTCTCTGTTTGCTCTTTGGTCTTTTAGTTTTCTTATATTTAATGACATATAATTTTGTTAGAATTGTCACTGTTGTATTTATAAATGTTATGTACATGTATCGAACGTCACTCCCCCACGGCGTGCATGTACCTAGCATTAAGTAGGTAGTGTACGCCTGCAGGCACGATACACTGAGTGTCGTACGCCGGCGACTCGCAAAATTGGGAAAAAGTAAGAAAATTCGAATATTGATACCACGATGTCATGTGTGACATCATTTGAAAGCCCATTAGATCTTATGAATATGTAGACCTGATTCATTGTAATACGGGCACCGTAACGGAAGTTACGGAATTTAATGTGTTTTTCCTAATTTTGCGAGTCCACGTGCGTGTGTATGACACTGTCTTACATGCGCGGCCGGTGACGACGTAGTGCGACGCCTCTCACAGTGACTGCGTATAGAGGCGAGATGTATGAAATTAATGTAATGTTATATATGAGTTTGGATATATGTAATGTTAAATCAAGTTGGATATGTTGCCTTTATGTAGGGATAGCATTAGTATTAAGCATCAAGCTATGATGTGGAATTATTGTTGTTGTTGTATAACGGTAGCATAAGTTTGAATATTAAGTTTTGAAATGAATCATTGTATAGCATAGCAGAGTTGTAGACGTCTCATAATTTGAATGAGACACATGTTTCTTCGTGTGCGTTTTACAAAAAACGACACATCCAACGTTTGCGGCCGCAGAGTGAGCTCTCCGGCATGCAATCGACCGTTAAACACGGCCGAATCACACTTGCAGCGCGAGGTTTATCGGAAGATATCTCAAGCTGTGGGTGTGATATTGTTTTGTAATATAGATCACCAGGTAGAGGGTGAAAGGCCACATAGAGTGGTAATATTGCCAAGTTCCGCCAACACGTGTTTAAGTTGGCAGATAGGAACAAAGTATTTATGTACAACGTAGAACCATAGAAAATATCTTGTAAAATGTTCATTTAGGAAGTAAATAACATGTAGCATGTAAAATATAGGTTTAAGTTGTAAATATTGTATATATGTAAGCATTCCAATAATATTTAAATATGTATAAATGTGTAAACATGTTATTATTATTGAATAAAGATACTTGCGTACGTGGGTGATACGTCTATCGGTTGTGTTCCCGCGCTGAGCGCGCACGCTGTACTGGTCAGGTTTGCGTTTCCACCGAGTATGTGGTGGGACGCGACTGCCCAGTATAAATGGGGGACCCAATCGATCGGTCGTCACTTGCTGCCGAGCTTCACTACCGAACAGACGTGTTTTTATTTACTGCCACCCTGCCTACTACCTTGCTTCTACACTGGACCGTTGGATACCTACCTTGCTGACTTGGATTGGAATATTGGACCCGTTGCTGAATACTCTTGGATTGGATTTGGATCTCTCTCTGGCCTCCACGAAGCAGCACCGACGAGCTTCCGAAGTAGATCTACATTGTAGTAGCTGCCGTCTCAACGCTTCTCTCGATACGCCGCCGTACGTTCATTTGAATGCTCAAGATAGCCGGTGCACTATCGGTTTATTGCCCGTAGTGTGTGCGCTTGCGAGTATTTCATTGGGGTGTGCATAGGTGTTGACAGTGAAGCTGCGAGCCGTGTAGGTGCTCAAGCATCTGCTAGGCGGTTTCCGACGTGCTTTGAAGGTTTTTGCCGAGTGGCATTCACTCCTGACGTACCGGAAACCTACCTACCTATCCCTATCTCCCGCGCCGGAAGTCGCATTCACCGATCTACCTACCATCGAGATCGCCTACCATCTACCAAGTCAGTGCCTGCGAAGAACCAGCGAACCCCCGCTCACCCCGACTCCAGCCCACCACGGAGATACAGTCTCCGCCTTGTAAAACAAATATGGCCGCCACACAAAAACTAAAACCAATAAAATTAAAATAATTATCATTTTGAACTACCAACATGTTGGGGTGATAGCACACAAAAAATCTTTTTTTTTTGAGATGGTCAAGCAACCATTTTATTTATTTCTGGACCACTAGGTATGGATTAACCCTACAGTGATTGCATGCACATCTCGAAAATCAGATACGGTGCGCAACACAAATCCCAATCTTTTCATTGCTTTTGCTGTTATTTCTGAAAAATTATTTACAAATGATACTATGCTTGATGTTCTGTGTTGTACACAAGTTGTTGTGCCTGTATTCTTAGGTAGCGCTCGTATCAGACATTTGGCGAAATCTTCAGGTATCTCTCCTGTGTCATAATATTTGCAGACGAGCTTATACAATGTGTCAAGCATGCCACTTCTCGCGCATTTCAGCAGCTCTGATGGAATTCAACTTTGTCTTTCAAATCCGTCCTTCAACTTTGAGAAAGGCATAAATGTAATGTACCTAGTGCACACATATAGTATTAGTGCACACATTTACGATTAGTAGTGTAGTAGACTTGAAATTTTTTTTAAAGTGCCCTAGCACCGCTACGCACACAGTCACAGGTAATGTGTATTACAGAACGCGTGATTGTATTAGTCACCTAGTAGCATAACAGTTAGTGTTGTGGAATTCTCAAGAAATATTTTTTGGAGATTTTTTTTTATTTTTTATTTAACAGTATAATAATAACAAATACTTTATTCAATCAATCAATATAAATGTACAAATTTTCAGACAATTTATCACCAACATGGCTACAAGTAATTATGGAAACAAATAATTATTATAAAAAAATTGATTTTTGACACCCCACATGCCCATATTTAAGTTAAAAAAAATTGCAGGTACGTACATGGAAAAAAGTGTTAATAACCTCTGATTTTTTGGATCAATCAGGTTGGCTGCGAAGTGTACTGGGCGAAAGGTCATAATACCATTAAGAAAAATTATGGAGAAAAATTTCTCTTCCATCAGAGGAGAAATTCTCGGAGAAATATCTGGTTCCCGGGAAATTTCTTTGGAGAATTTTCTCTGCTCACATCACTAATCACAGTGATTGGCTGGTGCATTGTGTGGTGTGTGTAGCATACACATTACTGAAGGATGTGTTAGTAGTCATTTACCTATGAGCGGGGCAGTCTCAAGACTCTCAAGTAGCATTCACATTGCTTCACTTTGGATGATCCATCCCTTCTCTCTGCCTACCCCTCCTGGGACATGGCGTGAGGGTATAGTATAGTATACATAAATTATTAAATTAGATATATTTTTATTAAATTTTATGTATTATATGAGATCACGATAGGTATGATTTTAATCTGAAGCTAAAGTAGCATTCACATTGCTTTACTTTGGATGATCATCCAGAGTGTCAGGGTCAAACCTGTTCATCGAAAGTGAACACGTCTGTTCACATTTGTTCATCCTATGCTTTCACTCTCATGTCAACACTCTCAGTCATGTTTTATATATTATGACATATTTTCGTACAAAAATAATTAAATAAATTAAAAAATGAAAAATAGCCCTTAAAACAAATTAATATAGTTCTCGACTGCATAATAATTTTGTACACGATACTGACATTCTATACAAATTCTAATTCTATGAATAAAACAAAAAGTAAGATAAAACTTGTTTATGGTCGTTTCAGTGAAAGGTCCTTTCATCGAAATTATGACGGGCTGTAATAGCCTTCATCCGTCATCGCTAGTGATCACTATTGATGAAACGCCCGTTCACACATTTTCATCTTGGAGGATCATCCGGAGTGATCACTGAAAGTGAACAAATGTTAACGACCCTTTACATGAATTCTGTAGTTAGTAGGTACACGACATATAATATAAATAATGAAAAAGTTGTTTGTTTTATATTATTTTTTTTTAATATTAGTTAATTAGCAATATTTTGGAATGAATTTACCTCCTAACTATAAATAAATATTGAACGCAATTTTCTTCTTGCATAATCCTGTTTTGTTTATTAGGGCCGATTTGTGTAATAAAGATACCTAAACGTATTTGAATTGCGCAATTTTCAAATGGGGGCTAATGGATAAACAGACCTGTTACGGCATTTCAATATAATATAGCCCTTATTTTTAGAATACATTACACAAATATAATCAATAAATCCATTACAGGTATAGTTACATCATCACTATGACTAACAAACGGGAATTCAAATTACGTAAATAGCGACTACAAGAACCAAAGGAGTATAAACTTAGTCACATTAAGACATAATTATTCAATCTACTTTTATCAAAGTGCACACAAGAACCGTGGGATGAGATCACAGGTTACATGACAAGTATAATGAAGGAAAAGGAGATTGATGAAGAAATTTCAACTCCTGAGATATTCGGGTGGAAGAGGGTCTCTCTTCAATGATGAAAGAATAGAGCAAAGTACCTATCTGAAAGACCAAAAGGCTGTGGGATAAGGCCAGTTGGTGGGAATCGCGCAGTCTAGGAGCCGGGAGGAGTTTTAGCCGGTATGAGTCCGGACTACCCAAGAGGGTGTCCATGAGGATTTCCCCTCCCACTATAAAAAAGGCCACAAGAACTGAATTTTAAAGGTCATAACTTATCAGCAAAAACATAACGAGTACGGATTGTGATACAGGTAACATACCTACTCACAAGTCAATCAAAAGGTATCCAACTTTTCATTGACAAAAACGAAAATACCTATACAGGTATAAGTATGATAGGGAGGTATTATGCGAATACAATCGTACATAAATTTGTATATAATATATTCATACAATCATATAGCTCCTTCATGATTAGTGAACGTAAGTACTATGATTGTATAAGTTATAACTGTACAAAGGGATGTATTAGTTCTCAACTCCGGATGATACATAGGCTGGTGCGAAATAAAATACATGTCGCAAAATAGTGACTGGTCAATAATACGCAGCTTACAGAGCAATACAATTAAAATCAATTAACTATACACCTATTATGTTATGATATATGAATCATTCATTCGAACGAGTAGATTATATAAATGTATTGTTTAACCGTTTACTTATCTTCGTAGAAAAATTAAATGAAGATTCCATTCCTGAAATATCGATACACAAAACAATAAAAATCATAATTATTAATTACACGCTTAGGTACATACTACTAAATAAAGTACATTATGTATATGTGTGTATGTCGGTGGGTGAATATATACCTACATTATGCATATATGGGTGTATGTGGGTGAGTGTTTGTGTGTGTGGATCATGTTTGGGTGCGTGAGTGTATGTGTTGTGTCAAATGATTGAATTATTAAATAGAATAAGGGAAATAACCCAAGTTCCTACTTAAAGCAATGAATGTTAAAGCACTGACGCAAAGTAAAAAAGTTAAAAACTGATTCAGTGCGCCTTGGTAGGGGCTCGTGACCAGTGAGGTAGATTTCATAACATTTTATGTTTTTAAATGCTGTTCAATAAACGAATGAATAAATAAATATGTATTAGCGGCTGTTATAATTATATGTAATATATAGATTTAATGTAGGTAAGTTTTTGTGAAGAAGCCATTCTGAATGTATTGTTACTGAATAAGTAGGTATATATCAATTCAATAAGCCTAGGTAGCTCATCACTTCCGATTTCAGAGATTTTTATTCACAAGTTACTATGATCAAGTTATGAAATATCCTATTTTATTTTAGTCTAGGTCACACTTTTTAGAAGTTATCAGGGTTCAAATTTAAAATACTTTTGAGTGTTTTGTAAAATCTCACAATTATAAAAATCAATTGAACGCGGTGTTCACACGATTACATATCGCTTCAAATCATGAAAGTAAAAACCTAACTAGAATAATCACTCAAGAAAACCTCTAAACCACTAATACTACTAGGGAATCCAATCCCACATCAAAATCGCGATCCCACAAGCCTGCGGGATTGAGATTTTTAGTATTTTTTTGTTTGTTTCAAATACTTAATTATTGAAAAAAAATATATGAAATAAGGACGAGTAAATATTAATATTTTTATTATTATTATGCAGAGTTATTACTCATATCGCTAGTTAACAAGTGGAAATAATAATGTTTTAGAGGTATAATAATCAACTTCTTTTAAGGAACGATATAAATTACATTATTAAATTTAACATTTCACCTTTTAGATTTGTAATTTGTATTGACAGTTGAACATATTTATTGGTTTTAGAGGCATAAAAAATAGTTTATTTTTCCTGATAATATTTTCGAAGAAATAATAAAGTATCAAACGTTTCATCTTTTTGATTTGATCTTATCTTGTTACATAAATAGTCAGCGTCGGAAAAATCACTCTCAGATCCCACAGACGTAGGTGGAATTGACTTTATATATGTATAAGCAGCTTCTAAGTACTCTATTCACTCCAAATTCAAAAAGCATCGTCTCACGTTTCAGGATCAGATCAAGTGAATTATCTCGAGTGAGTATGGGTACACGCACACCATATCTAGACTCGGCTACCCATTCTGTACGGAGATTGCGCTCTAATTCATTTTCTTGTGTAGGCGAAGGCTCATCATTTAATAGATTCGATAAAGGCTTGTCTTCTTCATTGCCACTGTCATCAACTTGCTGGTTTTGAATTTTATGTTGTACCTGCCCGTCTGACAGCTGACAAAACACTTCATTTCAGTTCTTAGTGTAACTTTGCTTGGATAAAAGAATGGATCATACACCACATTTGTGAATCCTGAATCTTTTACTAGATATTTATTAGGATTTTCTAAATCCAGCAAGACGGAAGTCATTTATGTGCGGCGTTCTTTCATGCGGCATGATAGCGACACTACAAGTTCCTGGTTTAACCTGGTATTTTGTCGATCCAGTTTGCATATCATGAAACACAATGTGGTTTCTGCAGTAACTAACATTAACAGTAAGCTTCACTGGCTCTAAAGCTCGTTCAATATTACTCAAATGTTGTGGTTTCTGCAGTAACTAACATTAAGAGTAAGCTTCACTGGCTCTAAAGCTCGTTCAATATTACTCAAATGTTGTGGTTTCTGCAGTAACTAATATTAACAGTAAGCTTCACTGGCTCTAAAGCTCGTTCAATATTACTCAAATGTTGTGGTTTCTGCAGTAACTAATATTAACAGTAAGCTTCACTGGCTCTAAAGCTCGTTCAATATTACTCAAATGTTGTGGTTTCTGCAGTAACTAACATTAACAGTAAGCTTCACTGGCTCTAAAGCTCGTTCAATATTACTCAAATGTTGTGGTTTCTGCAGTAACTAATATTAACAGTAAGCTTCACTGGCTCTAAAGCTCGTTCAATATTACTCAAATGTTGTGGTTTCTGCAGTAACTAATATTAACAGTAAGCTTCACTGGCTCTAAAGCTCGTTCAATATTACTCAAATGTTGTGGTTTCTGCAGTAACTAACATTAACAGTAAGCTTCACTGGCTCTAAAGTTCGTTCAATATTACTCAAATGTTATAAATTCTTCATAAGTGAATGAAAATGATGTCAGTTTAAGATCAATAAGTGTTTTAAATACGCACTGTTTGACTTAGTTGAATCTCGATAACATTAATGCGAGACTGCTCTAACATGTTCGGTAATCTAGGATCAGTTATAATTCTTTTCCAAATTCTGCTTTGATATTTGTTTGCAGAAGATCATTTATTACTAGAAATTTTGACCAAAAACATGACAATTTTCCTGACTTTTTGAATCAGTCCTTTAAAACAAAAAAATGGAATAAGTTATAATGGTCTTCATTGTAAAAATCTATTGGTCTGACAATACTTATCTACCTGTATTGTGGTAGCAAATCTACTTCTAGAATGTCTTCCTCTACCGAAATGTCACCTTGCTCGTCGTCAACATCTTCATTTTCATTATCACTCCCACCATTCGTTTTATTTTAGAGTACTTCAACTTGTATTTCTTCCTCCCGTTGCTGTTGTCTCTGATTGTATAGAACTTCAAGAATAGCGAGTTGCAACCCATATGCAAAGCATAATTGGTGGTGCACTGACATTAATCTCCCAACTTTCTTCATGAATGCTGCACCATCGGTTGTTTCTGCGATCACAACTAGATTCGGATCAATTTTAAAATCCTGCAGTTTTTTCAATTCAAAATTTATTAAGCTGTAATTTAAAAACTGTAAATTAAATTTTTTTTCATACAAATTCTATAGAAAAGTCACGAGTTCCAAAGTAGTTAACTAACTTATCATTGAGGCTGTGCTGGGTTTAACAAATAAATAATCAGAACATCGTCTAAGTCCATTCTTAATTATTTTTTTCAGTCCCACAAGCGTGCGAGATCCCGCATGAGTAATCCCACATTTCTGATCCCGCAAAAAAGGTGCGGATTCTCTAAATACAACCTTATACTTAGTACCATATTGATAAATAAATTACCATAATCGAGAAATATTCGAAGAAAATATATCAAAATAAGACATTTCCCTCTTTGCTCGAAATATCTTTCGAGTAAATATTGTAAAGAACTCAGGGTGACCAAATTTAAATTTAAGATCCCGCTAGACGTGTGATGAAATCTGCTAAAATCTGTTTTAGTTTCAGACAAAAAAATGATAAAAAGTTAATGCTATTGAAGTTAATAAATCCTATTTTAAAAATCAAATAATATTGTTGCAAGCATAAATTTTATTTGAATGATCGAACTGAATAAGAAAAATGCAGTAAAATAGTAAAATACCGAAAATTGACAAATTTATGCTTTATTTCGCTAACTTTCTTTATAGGTATATATAATGAGTTACAATCCATTGGATTGGTCTGCAACGAGTTTAATTTTTCTTCTCCATTCCTCCCTATTCTCATCCAGTCTTTTCAGCTCTAACGTATGAGCCACAGTTCATGTCCCTCTTCAGTTGGTCCATATACGCATCTCTTGGTCGGCTTCTGCCATTTGTTCCCTCGGTCTTACCCTCTGCGATGGCGATGAGTAGTCCTGGGTGCCTGATGTTGTGGCCAATCCAGTTAAGTAGCATTCACATTGCTTCACTTTGGATGATTATCCAGAGTGTCAGGGTCAAACCTGTTCATCAAAAGTGAACACGTCTGTTCACATTGGTTCATCCTATGCTTTCACTGCCATGTCAACACTCTCAGTCATGTCGTATGTAGTTTGACGTATTTTCGTACAAAATTAATTAATTAAATTCAAAAATGGAAAATAACACTTAAAATAAATAAATATAGCTCTCAACTGCATAATAATTTTGTATATGATTCTGACATTCAATACAAATTCATAGAGAATTAAACAAATAATAAGATAAAACTTGTTTATGATCGTTTCAGTGAAAGGACCTTTCATCAAAATTATGACGAGTGGTAATCTCTTTCCTCCGTCATCGCTAGTGATCACTATTGATGAAAACCCTGTTCACACCTGTTCATCTTGGAGGATCATCCGGAGTGATCACTGAACAAATGAACAAATGTGAACGCCCCTCTAGCTCGTTGTTGGCTGATTCTCTTAAGAAGTTGCCTTTTTTCGCCTAACCTGGTTAATACTTCTTCGTTTTCGACGTGTTCCGACCAATGGATCTTCAGCACCACACTTGTAGCACCACATCTCAAAGGCCACCAACCGTCCGCTTTCACTCTTGCTGATGGTCCACGTCTCACAACCATAAAGCAGAATGCTCCATACAAAGGCTTTAGTAAGGTTCTTCCTTACGCTTAAATCAATACTTGGGGATTCCAATATCTTCGATTTTTTTGTTAAAGGCAATCCTTGCCTGGTTTATTCTGCTCACAATTTCCGATTTGGAGCGTCCATCCTGGTTTATTCTGCTGCCCAAGTACACGAATTCTCTTACTCGTTTGATGTTCACTCCATTTATGGCAATGTTCGCTTTCGCTTCCTCTCTTCCAACGACCATACATTTTGTTTTGTCTTTCTTTAAATCTTGTTAAATACTACAGAAATTTTGGCAACTGCAAAAAAAATGTATATCCTCACTGAAACCTGCTAAATAAGAAGGATCACCAGCTTTTAAACTACCTGAGAATGTTTTCAAAGAATTTTAAACAATAGAAATTGAATCGTCTGAAAGTTGACCCTTTTTCAACTTTAATTTTACAGCATTATCTTTACTGTTTTACAATAGCTACCCCGAGCCAGATATAAATCCAATTAGACTTCACCGTTACTTTGTGTGTATTTAGAGGTGTGACATAACTGGAGTGGTCATAAGGAAACATTTTGTTTTATAAAAGATATATCCGGGTTTGGTTATAAACCTAAATACAACCTTATACACCTTTCACACTAAGCTAAAAGCTTGTGCTGTGAAAGGGGAATTTTCCGGCACCTGGGATCGAACCACGGACCCCTTGTTTCGGAGGCCGAGACTCTACCTCCAGGCTACCGACGAACTCAATATTTCGAGCAAAGAGGGAAATATCTTAGAATATTTCTCCATTATGATAATTTATTTATCAATATGGCACTAAGTAGGTATATGGTTGTATTAGTGATGTAGCAGTGCTCCGCAACCTTTTCTCATATGCGGTACACGAAATGGTATTGGAATTTGGAATATTTCAAAAACTCCTCGGTTTTCTTACAGAATATTTTCTCACAGTACCTTTTTCTACAATGTAACGGGTATTTCTATCAACGATTGTTTATGTCAATACCGGATACTAATCTTTAAGTGTTTACATTTCTACCCCGTAGGGAACAGGGGATACTCGGGAAGATTATGAACCAAGGACAGGTCGCTACAAAAAAAAGTAACACTAAATATTTTAATTTTTTCATTTGTAAAAATGACAAAACATTGTAATCGTTACTGTACGAGGGTTGCTACTTAAGTTTTGAGATACGGCAAAACCAGTATGAATATGGCAAATCTGACATCGTCATCATAAAATTTGAAACATTTTATGGTAAACATACTCAGAACATTTTGTCATACGAGTGATATTTCTATTGTTTACACATACTTGAAAAATATACTTCGTCAAAAAAATGGAATTAAATCGTTAACATTTAATTAAGTTTTGAGATACGGCAAAACCAGTATGAATATGGCAAATCTGACATCGTCATCGTAAAATGTGAAACATTTTATGGTAAACATACTCAGAACATTTTATCATACGAGTGATATTTCTATTGTTTACACATACTTGAAAAATATACTTCGTCAAAAAAATGGAATTAAATCGTTAACATTTTCATGCGATAAATTTCGTGAATGTCGTCCAAAATCGGCTGCTGTGCCAGAAAACATCAATGCTGTGCGTGAACTGAATTTTCAAGATCGTCATGTAACATACGGTGAGATTGAGGTATGCTTGGAAATTAGTTCCAATTACAAACATTTAATATTGCATGAACATTTGGCCGTCAAATAGATTTTTCGCGTTGGATACCGCAAAGTTTGGTAACCGCTCAAAAAAAGGCTCGTGTCGATTGTTGCAAACATATGATGAAAAAATTCAATCGTGGTGCTTCGAAAGACGTTTATACTATGTTGAAATATCTTTATTTCTCGGATATTTCAGGAGTCTAAGGACTCCTATTTATCCGTTTAGGTGAAGATTTTTTTTTTAATATTTGGACTCTCTCTATTCTAATACAACTATGCCAGTGTTTAAAAGACGCACAGACAAGTATTGCTACCTAAAGTGTGGCCATAAATCAAAATTTTCAACTTTCACTCCTAGCGCCAACATTATGTCCCAAAGCAGATAGATAACGTGACCATCCTTTAACGATCTCTTTACCCAAATTGGTCGCCCCAGTCCATGGCATCGCCAGTCGGAACCTAGCACTCACTGAAGACGTTTGTTTTTGTTCGTGACATTTCACAAAAAACTGTATTTTCGATGTGTGTTTTCATATGTTAAAAGCGAATACTGTGACAAAAATGAATATGGATACCGTCAATCAAGGTATGTACAGTATTTTGAGTGTGAATTTGCTTGTGTTTCAATTTTTATTTAATCATACAGAGTAATGTAACAATTTACTTAAAATATTTTTATCTTTTTCGTCTTTTTGAACAAACATTAGTATTTTTGAATATATGCAACTGCCCGCAACAGTATCAGACTTACTTGGCATTTTACTTCAATATATCTTCTATAATTGTAGCTATCAAAAACATTCACAAGTAATCACATCACAGAAAAATATACCTGTGAACACACCCTTTAGTGGGATTCTAAATAACACATTTTAATATTGTTGCAGATATTGGTCATTCTGTCATGTCTATGAGTAGAAAACAGCTACATGCGTTGGTTAGAGGAAGCTCCCAACGATTGCTTGACAGAAAACTCGAAGATTTATCTGAAAAAATCGTAAATTTAACAAAATTTCCTCCTGAAAAAATGGATGACCTTCAAAAATTATAAAGGTATTCAAAGCTGTGTATAAATGAAAATGGCTCGCGTGTAATAGTACAGAAGCTCGTTTCCTAGAAAATAACAACGAATGGCTCAGCGAAGAAATTGCATTACCTGCTGGACCAATTTCCGGAAGTTCGAAAGGCAGCCCAAGTTAAGAATTAGGGGAATCCAGTGATCAAACAAAGCGTCGCAAAACAATGGATCTTCGAAAAAAATGTGCTCGTTGAAGAACTAGCATACGCTGCACAAATGAGTCAAAGGTCAGTGGGTAACAAGGATGTCGCTAAGGTGATACAAGAAGTGACCAAATCTCCAACGAGGGCTATGAAATTCCGTAAAGCGGCTATGATTGGTAGTAAAACCACAACTACCAGGAAACATACTCCTGAGGAAGCTTTGAGCATATACGTTGAAGCTTATATGACTGTTAGTCAATACGAGGTCATTCATCAGGCCAACAAATAGGTATATCCATGCTATACCTATGTACAAAGGGCTAAAGATGATTGTTACCCACCAAAAAACGTCAGTAAGACAGTTGCAGAAGTGAAACTTCAAGATTAAGTAGATCGCACATCATCGCGACTGTGTAAATATTTGTAACAGTTCTCCAACAGTGCTTTCAGACTACAGACACAGTTTTAACTCTTATATAAGTGGGGGTGTGATGGATCAACTCAAATGCAATACAAACAAAAATTCGAAGAAGACGCCAATAGTGAATCCAGAAGCTTATTGTATAGTCTTACACTTTATTTGTATTATAATATGTAGGTATCATATTGTTTTTTAATTATGAATTGTTCTTTTTTTCGTGGTTGTCTTATGTCTGTCATGTATTTCTTATATATTCTCGTCATGTAAAAGGCTCTATGTATTTATGTAATGATAAAATATAAAAAATATAAATATTTATTTATCCCGTGGAGCACCCGGTAAAAAATTGGTCTCCCACTCTTCTGCGTAAGTTTTCAAGTGCCCTGTAAAAGACAGGTGTTCGAAAAAATTGAGAAATTGTACATCTCAAATTCAGCGATGAGGTTTGCCACCCATCCTGAATGTCTTGATTTTATATTGGCACGAAGAGGACAGTTTGCATGTTTTTTACATGCAGCTGATCTGCTGGCTTCCCCACTTGTGGGATATGCCGTGATATGTTAGGATATGTTCCGCATATTGAGCTCCTGTCCCACATGTGCACCATGGATTATCGGTCAATGCTAGCTCAAAAAGTTTACCTCTTAACTGCCCATGTCCAGTGATAAGCTGTACGGAAAAATGGTCAAGGGACAAGTAGCTCATTCTCAGTCTTTCACGGACATCTGGAAAGAACTTGTAGACAAGTCTACCCGTTCCTCCAGTGGTCCATCTGTCTTGCCAAACACTCATTGTTCTCTCACGAATCTGCATACACTACACTGCCGATTGCCCTAGATATATCCCTTATCCCGGTTCCTGCTTCAACAGGTATACCAAGATGTTCCACACGTCTTCCAGCCCTGACACCCCGTCGAGCTACACAATCTAAAATTTCGAGATCTGCCGGTAAGACACCAGCAATAACTGGAAGGCCATCACTTGCAGCCGTTCGGTAGGCACCCGTTACCGCGAGCAGGGGAAGCCTCTGACCTGTAAGCACAGCGAGGGACACGGTACCCACAGACAACCTGTGTGACCAAACCCGAGCAGCGTATGTGATTTGAGGCACATACGTTCCCCTGTATATAGTCTTCACAGCCCGGCTCTTAAGTCCCCACATTCCTCGAGTGAGTTTTCGCAACGTGAAGAAAAGCACGCTTGCTTAAAAGACGTTTATAAAAGTGTAATAGACGACGAATCATAGATCTATGCAAATGAGTCCGAAACTAAACAGCAATAGCCTGTATGGGTCTTTCAAGACGAGCCAAATCCAACAAAAGTCGTTCGCGCAAGAAACACTTCGAAGCAAATGATCGCCTGTTTTTTTCGGAATTACTGGACATATCGATACCATTCTATTAGAGCAACGTAGAATGGTACGGCCTCAGAGGCCTGAGTCAACAACACACTATCGCGTCACGTTCCCGCTCCGCTAGCGTTCGGGTGCAGACGATGGTGCGCCAAAGTGTTAATTTTCGTAACTATTGTGTATCTTAGCAACGAAATTGACACTTGCTTGCAACATCGTCTGCACCCGAACGCTAACGGAGCGGGAACGTGAGACGAAAGTGTGTTGTTGACTCAGGCCTCTGATTTATCACCCAATGATTTCTTCTAACTCCCGCAGATCAAAAATAAATTGTGAGGTCGACGTTTATTGACGCCTGAAGAGGCGGTTGATGCCTTCAAATCACATGGTCTGGAGGTCCTTCAATCAAACTGGAAAATGGGCGCCGAAAATTGGTTCAAACGCATGCAAAAGTGTATTGATCTTCATGGAGAATATTTTGAAAAACAATAAAGCCTTTTTCGATTATGAATATTTGTTTTCACTTGTGTATCTCAAAACTTAAATAGCAACCCTCGTAATGTTCTATTATTTTGATACATGACATTGTACTGATCCACCAATTTTTTTTTATATTTGGCTCCACATTATTTGTCGCCACACGTTAAATAGCTTCCAAATTTTTAATTGCAAGACCGTTTCGATTTTTAGTTTTGTTAAGTTTCGTAACTGAAAACGTTTGTTCACTAATAGGTATAACGTCGATCCAAATAAGCTTGCGGATTTCAATGCATTTGTTCGCAACTTTTTATGCGTGTTTTTGTCAGAGCAACGGTAGAAGTTGAATAAATTAACTTCATTGAACTCGTTTCATAAATTATTATCATTTTGCATGTCTATCAATTCCAGCTGCATTGATTCTGGTGCATTTTCAGGTGAAATGCTGAAAGTATTGTTGAAAATGTTAAATAGAGGATTAACTTTTTTTTAAGTCTGAAAAACAATCTTGACAAGCTTGTACTTAATATATTTTTTTCTACATAAGCGAAATTGATGTAAGTTTTATTAGACTTGATTCTGTGGAGGCAAGTGACAGTTTAAAATGTTCGAAGTGTGGCAACACCAGAGAGAGAGAGAGATCGAATCTTTTGGCGTAGTTTAACCACAGAATTCCATACAAAACATATAGGTATTATATTTAAAAATCTATGAGTTTAACTTACGAAATGCGAAATCACTCAATATTGGGTGGAATGCTTGAATAAATAAAAAAAAATTAAATTATCAACTTGTATTTTAAAATTAATATTCTTTTGATTTTCACTATTTCTTAATTCGCTGGCTCACCGACAACAGGCTGCGATTTGGGCATTGCTGTTATAGAGGAATAATGATTGTTCAATGTCGTGTGGGATTCACTCCTACACCAGTAAGCCATTTACGTCACTCTGTCACTCTCAACACAAGCACAGTAGGATACTACAATACAATACATAATAGTATTGCATAAATCAGTCAGTAAATAATGTCAGCTACTTAGTGCTTTCACCTCTCGCTAGTTTTCAATGTCTGTCCACTATCCAGTTACGTCACACCATAGGTGGGTATATAAACACATGGGTAGGTATATATGTACACGTACACCTATCTGCATCTCGAGTAATGGGGGCATAGCAGGTGGTAAGTGATGTCTGCTCGTTAAGGGTGAGCTAACTTGCAATTTACACATGGTGTTGTGTAAAAATCAACGTTATACATGGTCCATTATGAAAGTAATGCACAACAGATATAATCTGTATTTAAGACCTAATTAAAATAAAAGTATATAAAAAGCAAATAAAAGAAGTAGTACCTATATATAAATATTAATACACACTACACAAAAACAACAAACATACACAGGCACTCGCAGCCACTACAATTTACATATTGTCATAATTTTATTGATCCTGTGCAGACGCGTTTTGCAAGAAAGCTCAGTGTGTTTGTGTTGTGTTTTGACTAGGGGGCCTGTCTTTTGACTAGGGGGCCTGTCTTTTGACTAGGGGGCTCTTTTGACTAGATGTGTTTTGACTAGGGGGCCTGGCCCCCTAGTCAAAACACATTTTAGCGTTATGAAGTCGTTCGACTACAAACGAAATTACGACAATCTACCTACATGTACCATATAATTATGCGTTATTGTTGCAATTATAGTCGTAATTTCGTTTGTAGTCGAACGACAAGTGACGCTAAAATGTGTTTTGACTAGGGCTGCTGTAGTCTTCGGCATCTATAGACAGTGGCTCTGATGTTTTCAAAAGTTGATAGTTGGTCAAAAAGAGGGCATTAATCATTTTCTGTGCTGAAAAACTACATCAATCAATGTCCGAGGACGTAGAAAGAGGCGTCTCAATTCACACAAAATGGTTCTGAATTGAGGGTTTGTTTATACTCCAAAGTTGCAGGGCGTAAAAAACAAGGTTGGTGAATCTGATGAATAAAATAGACTTAACAGTGGAATTCCCTAATATCCCTATGACCTATGATCGACTACTCTACACCAATAGTTTTAACCTTTTGAAAATGTATCTCCCGCCTGGGTGCACAATTTCCGCATACTTACTAAGCACAAATTAATCGTCCAGTAACACTTCAGTGTGTATTAGTTTGCATACAAGCCATTGAAAATCTCCAAAATATGAAGCAGACAAGACATTCTTCCTAATGGGGTGTTCACATTTGGCGAATATCGCCAGCCGAATTTCAAAATATAACGCCAGGCGAAAAAACAAAATTCGCCGTACGCCCATTGATCGTCACACCTGTTCACACAAGTCCACCGATATAGAAACGATCTGTCAGATGCGTTTTGATTTTGACACTGTTTTCAAAATGGCGTCGAGATGGAGATCGCGAAGTGTTTATTTTTAGTCGAAAATGTTATAGTATAGGTTATAAGGCGCCTTTTAATTAAGGAAACAAACGCCACAAACCAACAACAAAGATAACAGCTGTCACGAAGCGGAAAACATTTATAAAATTTATAGGTTATGAAGTTTTTACCATAGATATGAACGCCGCGCACATCTGCGCATGCGCGAATCGTTCAATCGTCCGAAAATGTTGGAAGGTGGTCAACTCGAGACGATATCGTTTCTACTGGTTTTTATCGTTTCAGACTAGCTGTCATTTTGTTCACACGGTTCAAATGGCTGGCGATATTTTGGTGCCTGGCGATATTCGCCAAAGTGAGAACACCACATAAGGGGAAAGGAGTAGTTGAACTCAGTACTGATATGACATGCAATACATCTACCTAATACCAACAGGCAGGTAAATATACACGTTTACATGCATAGGTACTAGTGGTGTAACGAATATTCGTATTCGCATATTTCAAAGTATTCGCATTCGTATTCGCAAAAAAATATGCGAATGTTTTTTGTTATAAAGTATCGAATGTTCGGTAAAAGTACCGGATACTTACCCTGTACATTGTAGAGAAAGGTACTGCAAGAAAATATTCTTTCAGAAAACCGAAGAGTTTTAAAATATTTTGAATTTCTATACCATTTTGAAAATTCGGCGACGGGGGGGGGTAGAAAAATTAATGTTTGAGCAATTGTAGAAATTTAAGCAAGTCAATATTCGCTATTCGCATTCGCGAATGTCAGGGACAAATATTCGTATTCGCATTCGCCAATATCCAAAATCACACATTCGTTACATCACTAATAGGTACCTACATATAACATTATGTATAGTAAGGTAAAATAATAAATACATCTGCTGACCGGCAATTAATTTTAGATAGTCACCTGCCTAGGTACATACAAAAAGTGTTATCTTATTATGAGCATAATCTCAACTATTAATAATAGTCGATAAGTGGTACATATTATGACGTATAGTGATAAAATACAGTACGGAGTTTCGGATATGTGGTACACATTATCATATTTATTTTCTGTCATAGAAGAGCAATGCGCGGCGCATCTGGCTCGACATGAACTTGTTGCTTTACTTTTACATTCATACAATGTGAATGATGAATGAACATGAATTGTGTTCTCCTTCACAGCCACCATTCGAAACTTACCTAGTATCTATCAACAATGACATTGACTCGATCAGGAGCAAAATTATTTAAAATATGACCTTCCAGTTTGCAAATCACAAATCAAAATAATTGTTATTGCTCTCTTTCAGTAGTACCATAAAAACCTGTCGACTCTGGATCACACAGCGCGATGACACATACATTGTTGAGGAAGTTGATGAAACAAAGAGAAAGAAATACATAATTATATTGAAACAAGTTACCTTCTAGACACACCACCCGCACGCCATCTTGTTTGAGCCTCTTCAGAAGGATGCTGTGAACGCTGTCTCCGTCTGCTATATTGGAGGAAGTATCGCTGTAGAGCACAAACATCCCATTCGCATGACAGGAGCTGATACGCGCCTTCAACTCCCTGCATTGTACAGTCGACACTAAATCTATTTTCCCCGCGGCTAACCGTCTTAACATTATACTAGGAATGGAAAAGTTGACAGAGGACCTTACATGGGATAAGGCATATTCATTGGAGCCCCTACAGTCAATCACTATTGAATTGCTATCGTTGGAACGTAACGTCGCCAACAGCCACTCTTTTGACACATACTCGCAATCTGAATCTGCGTCGGCGGGCATCATCAAATTATGTAAAAATTGTTTAAAATTAATAAAGATTCATCCCATAGCAAATTCGATACGACGAAAACATCTTCACAGGTTTACCGATATTGCACTAATTTGACACAACACACAAGCTCCCTACCACGACGCAACCCAAAACTGACGGATCACAAATCCACGAAAACCGTCGAAAGGCATATATGCGGAGTGGAATGAAAAGAGCGAGACGGAGATGGACACAAACAGCCAATCCAAGACCCGCCTCGCCTCGCTACAGATTGATTCCAAATGAATATGCCTACCTATGCTATCCTATCCGCACCTACACGGACAATTTATTTACTCGGCAAACTTTGTATTTCTATTATTTTTCCATAGATGGCTTTATAATATATTGTAATACAACGTTTGATTGGTTAACTTTCTTTCCACGTGACAAAAAATAACCAATAGGAAGGCTCTGACGTCATTTCATTGATGAAAGAAATTCAAATGATGTGACCAATATTGTAATCGATGCGTCTCCATTTTACCGCCATTTTAGAAATAAACCTTATTAAATAATGTTATATTGTTAACTCATTCACATCTACTCGGCTTCCCTATGTAATAAACATGGATGTTGTACTCACCATACTATAAAAAAATAAGGCATCAAGGACTGATGGAATACCTTCTCGCTCAAATGAAGGTGTTAAATTCAAATTGACTTTGATTTATTAATTTATAACTAGCTTTGTATCCCGACATCACTCGGGTTCAAATAAACAAATGACCGTGCAAAAAAGGTAAAACAACATTATCCTATTGAAAAAAAATGGAGTAAGCACTTACGTGGAAAAAAGTAAAAAGCTCTTCCCAAATGAGGAAACTTAATTTTGGACTCCTTACATGTCATGTCACACTTATGGCATAGCATCCTACGAGGATGATTTGTACCAAAAACAGTCTCTATGAAATCGTCAGGGAGAAGATAGTTATAAGAGAATAATAAAATTTGCTTTTATCGATTTGAGAAGGGACTAATGGATTGTATCGGATGTCAGCAATGATTCAATAGTCAGAGGGAATAATTGGCAATCGTTTTGAAGAGCAACTACAGAAATGTTTTCATAACTCAGAATTTTTAATGTTTGCTGATGACACCAAAATATTTCGAAAAATCAACAGTATCCGGGATTGTCAGGAAATGCAAAGTGATCTTCAGCGCTTATTGGACTACTGTCACGCTAATCAGTTGTACTTAAATGTATCTAAATGCAACAGTATAACATTCACGAGGGCTCTGCGTCCAATTAAGTTTATATATAATTTCGATGGAGAGGTACTAGCCCGATGCGAGCAGATAAGGGATCTGGGCGTTATTCTTGATTCTAAAATGTAATATAGAGCTCATGTTGATCTTGTTCTGGAGAAGGCCCATAGAATGCTGGGATTCATACTAAGAGTGAGTAAACCATTTAGGTGTCCATTTACTTTGAAGGTGCTCTACTATGTTTTCATCTGTGGTATGGAATCCTCAGTATGTTACGTACATTGATAGAATTGAGGCGGTGCAGAGGAGGTTCATAAGTTTGAAGGTTATGGAGATGCAATTAGATTTCATGGAATTCGTTCACTCGAAAGTAGAAGAACCCAGAATGACATGATGTATCTATTTAAAATTATCAATAATGAAGTTGACTCTCCAAGACTTTTGGGTGAAATATATTTCAATTGTCCAACACGTAACACTCGAACAAATTATCTTTTTAAATTACCTCCTTGTAACACTAACTACCTACAGAGCTCCTTTTACAGCGTAGTTGTTCGATTTATAATGCATTTTTCAGAGGCCTGGACATTTTTAACATGAGTAAGAGTGAATTTAGGAGCGGCTTGGTTCGGTTGTTGTTATCTTGAGTTTTATAATGGGAATATATTTTTGCATTGCATGAGCAACTGAATTTGTTTACATATGTATATTGTAATATATTATTTTGTTTGTTTTGAATGCATCTTGATCATAATTTATTGAGCTTATTAATTTGTTTTGTTTTATTTATTTGATTTTATTCATATTGTATTTGTTTTTAAATACATTTTAATCATAGTTTATTAATTTTTATTACAATTTTTATTGGTTTTTAATCTTATTTTATTCACTTAATCTTATTTTATTCTTGTTTTGTTCGTTTAATTGACTTTGTTCGTCTCGTTTGTTTGCCGTAAATACATTTGATCATGACGTTTTATTTAAATTTTTTATCTTACTGTATTATTCTTGTTTTGTCTATCATTATAATTTGCTCATCTTATTTTGTTTCTTTTGATTACATTCTATCATGATTTATTACTTTTACTTGATTTTAATCTTACTTTATTTGTTTGTTGTATTTTATTCATTTATTCGAATCTTTCACTATATATTGTTTAAATACATATTATCATTTTTGTCTGATTTTTAATATATTCATTTGTTGCTATTCTATACATTCATTGGAATCCATTCATTTTATTTGATTTGTTTTAATACATTTTTATATTTATTGCTTTATATTGTTACTTACGTTGATTTTTTAGTCTTGTTTTGTTCACTTAGTCTTAATTAATTCGTTCACCTGAATTTTGTCTTATTTATTAGTTTAAATGCATGTCATGGTGTTTTTGTATTTTGTTCTTAACTTTGATGATTTTTTAAAACCCTTCAGGTAAATTTAGGAAATTCACTGGTCCACCTTTTGATTTTGTAAATTATGATCATGTACTATAATCGACTGTCTGATCCTGTGTACATTGTAAAAAAAAAATTGAAGAGCGTCCAGTCTACAATACCCAAATCGCAATCGACATAATTATGTTTTTATTTATAAAATATAGCAAAAGTAATTAAGGAATCTTTTTGTACTCATGTCCCTTCTTTGGTAACACCTTGTCCCGTTTTGGGTAACTGGTTACCTAAAACGGGAAAAAGATAAATTAAATTAAAAAATATATTGTGTAAAACTACGCGAAGCAAAACTACGATTATTTTATCTCAGTCAATTTGCTACTCCTTAAACTTAAATATTTAATAAAAATATTTAAAAAAAATCAATTCACGACTAAATTACAACGTTTCAAAAAAATTGTCCCGTCTTAAGTAACCTTCCCCTACTAAAAACGAGCCTTCGGGGATTTACATATCGTCAATCTGTTTATTTTTTCCTAATTGTATAACTTATCTGTGAAGTCCCCGGTAAAGAATGTGTCTCCCACTATTTTCTATTTAAGTTATCGAGTGTCATGGAAAAGGTAAATGTTCGCAAAACTTCACACATACGACAATCTAGATGTACAATTCGGCGACGAGGCATGCCACCTATCCTGAATGTACTATACCACACCATCACAGTATATCCCACAAGTAGGAGAGTCAACATACCAGCCGCATGTAACAAACATGCAAGCCGACCTTCCTGTGCCATCAAAAACTTAAGACATTCAGAATTTGAAGTGTCTTTATTTTTACGAATACCTGAAAACTTACGGAAAAGAGTTGGAGACAACTTCTTTGCCAAGTGTTCCACGGAAAAATGAAAGAATCCTGAATTCCTTATTTTTTATTGGCACGAAGAGGACAATCTGCATGCTTATTATTTGCCTTGTACATTTCGAGAGATAACGCAAATTTATAAATCTGATAGAAAGATTAAGAAGTGTATAATCGATGAGAAATTAATGGAATATCGCATCATACATAAGACTTTTAAATTTAGAGGAATCAAAAATAAAACGATACCTACTTCGATACGTGGAACACAGGATAATAAACTTTAAATTTAATATTACGCTGTTATCTGCTACAAGTACCCCAACGGCATGTCGAACAAGTAATAAGCATGCATATTATCATCTTCGTGCCAATAAAAAATAAGACATTCAGGATTCTTTCGTTTTTCCGTGGACACTTGGCAAAGAAGTGGTCTCCAACTCTTCCGTAAGTTTTCAGGTGTTCGAAAAAATATAGACACATGAAATTTTAAATTCCAAGTATCTTAATTTTTTGTTGGCACAGAAAGGATGGCTTGCATGTTTATTACATGCGGCTGTTATACTGGCTACCCACTTGTGGGATATACTGTGATGGTGTGGAATAGTACATTCAGAATAGGTGCAAATTGTAGTATTTATATTATGTGAAGTTTTGAGACCATTTGCCTATTTCATGACACTCGGTAACTTATGGAAAATAGTGGGAGACCAAATATTTATTTGTATTTATTATTTACCATACATTGATTACAAGCAAATTCGTATTTTATTTTTCCTTTATAAATTTGCGTTATCTCTCGAAATGTATAAGGCAGAGTTCCCCAAACTTTTTTGTGTCGTAGACCCCTTGCCATATTTTTCCGTGTTGGGTAGAGCCCCTACTTACCTGATATTGATTTCCTGTAAATTTGTAACTGTAGGTAGTGAAGTTTAGTGTTAAAAACTTAAAGTAAAAACACATGTTAATTTTTACATTTATTAATTGAATTTAAATTAAAACTACTCAAAATAAAATTATGTATCTGTTATGTAAAATATACGTATATTTTTTTTACTTCATAGGTACTTTTATAAATATGTAATGTACCTATATGTCTTGATATTATAAGATAGTATGATGTAAGTAAATAGGTATTATCAGTGTATGTGTTGAGATCCACTATCGTGGACCCCCATTTTCATTTCATGGACCCCCAAATTTTTTTTCGCTGACGTAGACCCCTTGCAGGTTGTCATAGACCTCTAGGGGTCGATATAGACCACTTTGGGAATCACTGGTATAAGGCAATGAACAAATTAATCATAAATAAACAAAACTAACGATGCGCCACCGTTACAAACGAAAAAGCTTCGGGCGTCCGTCTGTAGAGGGTCCCGGCGTCGAAAATTTTAAAATTGCTGTGAATACTACTACTAGGCTATCCCCTACCGATATGGTCTAGTAATCTACCGATTTTTACCATTTGTCGATAAGCAAGTATAATCGGTAGATAAGTATCGGGTTTTCGGTAAAAGTACCGGATACTTATGGATTCGAGCAATAATATTCTTTAAGAAAACCGATGAGTTTTTGAAATATTGCAAATTTCTATACCATTTCGGAAATTCGGTGACGGGGGGGGGTAGAAATTGTTGTTAAAGGAAATGTATCTGATATTGACATCGTCGGTACAAAAATACCTGGTGCATTATAGAAAAAGGTATTTTTTATGTTGACGTATACCGAATTTGGATACAAATATACCGATTTTTGTAGAGAGTTCTACCGATATGCAAAATGACGTTCGAGACCACCATAATAATCTTTGCTATGGATAGAATCTCCAACCCAGCGTTGCCAGACGTACGGTGATTACCGTATTTGTACGGTAATTTCATGTCATTTCATTTCCCGTACGGTAATAATTTTAACAATTAAATTACCGTACGACTAACTTATTGACATAAACAATCATCGGTACAAATACCCGTTACATTGTAAAAAAAGGTACTGTGTAAGATATTCGTTAAGAAAACCGAGTAGTTTTTGAAGTATTCCAAATTCCTATACCATTTCAAAAAATTGGCGACGGGGGGTAAAAATACCCGTTACATTTTGAAAAGGTACTGTTGTATTTCCGATGTGTACGGTAATTGTACGGTATTTTTTTCACCGAAGTAAGGTTATTTTGGCAACACAATCTGGCAACCCTTCTCCAATCTCCATCTAATCTATATAATTATAATCTGTGCTATATAGTTAAAATAATAATTTCAGTGGGGATACGTATATTGCAATAATAAATTTAAATTATATGAAGCTCTTTTCAGTTTGAGCCCGTTCTATATCTCGACATTTTTATAGCTGAAGTTATCACTGTTTCCTAACCAAAATGCAAAAATCAAGGTGTTTCGTTGAATTTTAAGGTTATTTTTCTCAATTCTAAAAGTTCACTTGAATGAATTTTAAAATGTTTCGAGCCATATCAAAATTGAGTGCTAGACCAATAAGCTACGCCGGCTTATGGACTTTTCTCACTGAAAATGCGGATCGAGTTGTCGCGCCAAAATTCGATAGTCCGGAATATGAATCCTCTTTGCAACAAGAAACTGGTTGGACAAGACTCAAGTCTATGTTTACTCTTGAGTAAGTTTATATGATTGTATTTACTGATCATACAGTATTGTATTGTTAAACTTTATTACTTATAAAAAAAGAAACCCTCCTTCAATCCCATTACAATATGCTGGTTTTATTCGAAACTCTTGAATATTTTGATGACGGTTGTATCTAAAAAAGAAACCCTCCTTCTTCAATCGCATTACAATATGCTGGTTTTATTCGAAACTCTTGAATATTTTGATGACTGGGTTGTATCTCAGATAAATCTGCAACCTTGCTGATTGGCGTAATGTGTCAGATTCATTGAATATGTCTAAATAGTAAACAATTTACATGAGAAAATATTGAAAATTGTCATTTTAGATACACTTAAATAATGTATGTGTGTTATAGATTTGGAATTGGACTGCCACAGCAATAAATGACATAAGAATGTATTTGAAAATTATCATCTTAGAATACACATAAATTATGCAGGTACATGTATAGCTCAGGGGATAAACTACCATTGCATTATCTCCAAAGAATAAATGGCTGGTATACATGACATCGTGTTACAGTTCGGGGAATGGACTATCATTCCAATGTACATGTGTTATAGCTTTGGCTATGGACTAGCATTGCATCCATAAATAAAATCCCAAAATAATTTCCGAAACTTTTCCCATCATAATATTATTAGTATCTAATGTAGAATTCAGATTGTTTCACTTTGGATGACAATCCAGAGTGTCAGGGCCAAAGCTATTTACCAAAAGTGAACATGTTTATTCACACTTATTCATCCTACACATTCATTGTCATGTTAATACCCACTGTCATGTTGTATGTAATTAGAAGTATTTTTGTAAAAAATAATCAAAAATAAATAATTTAATTGTTTTTTGAGTGATAAATTACTTTCAAACTAATTAAAAATTACCTTATGATTTTGATAGTCATAGAAAAAAGGTAAATAATAGGAAAAAACTTATTTGTGGTCATTTCAATGAAAGGACCTTTAATTATGTTGGATGGTAATCACTTTAATCTCATCACTATAAATAAAACGTTTATTAACACCTTTTTAATTTAGAAGATCATCCAGAGTGAACAAGTCTGAATACCCCTTAATAAGATCAAAAAGACCATTTAATTGTTTAATAATTATTTGCTGTAAATTGAATTTGGAGAAAACCTGATATTGCACTATTTGACAAATTAATGAAATGGTTTTGTTTTTAGTGAATTTGGTAATATATCTATGGAAGTGAACTCTGTTATACAAGCAGTATGCTGTGCAGGATTTGTAGGAATTATTATTGGTGGAGTGAACAAATCCAAAACCGCGTTCAATCTATTTATGGATAAAAATCATGCAAACGCTTTTCAATCAAATTTCGATGCAAAGGTATGCACACCTTTTTATACAATTTATGTAATAGGAACTTGTTTATGTCTAGATTTTTTTTTGTTCATCACTAGGATACGACCTCGTGACCATTGAACCTGCTATCCAACATTAAATGTCGTTGCTTTTACCAGAGAATATTATGCAAAAGTGATTTTATATTCGTATAACTTGGAATTTTACGCCTACGAAAGTTTTAGTATGATACATTATACGATAGGTATGGCTGTTTTGGAATTTTATTGTGTAACAGATTCAAAGGCCAAGGTTGAATATTGGTAGGTGTCTGTAAAGTTGTTATAGTGCAATGACAATACCCAGTCTACCCTCACAACTCTGTGGCATAATGGTTAGAGCACTTGACTCGTAATATAGAGGTGCTGGGTTTGATTCCTAGTATATGCGGTTGGCTAGACGAAGTCGTTATACAGCAATCAGTGCATTCACCCTCTCTGAAAAGGATTAAAATAAGAGAAAAGAGATAGATGGAATTGGTGAACATTGCCATGGTATAAAACACTTGAGCCAGCTTTAGTCGATTCATAAGCGTTGGAATACGTAATACTCTCTTCTCAACGCTGCAAGTAAAACATAATCTTGCAATTGAACTATACTAATAATCATGTTAACACTTTTGTAGTCACCAAAAGCCACCTTGAATTTTTGTAAATATACGAAAATATATATACATATATATATATATATGTTATGATGTGTTTCTGGGTAACCTCCGGTTGTGTGTCGGTACCATGCCTACTGGCAGAGGGCTTTCCACGACGTTTCGATGAAATATCATTCATCATCTTCAGGTGGCTTGTATTTCAAAATACCCTCTGCCAGTAGGCATGGTACCGACACAACCGGAGGTTACCCAGAAACACATCATAACATATGGTTCACTCCGGGAAAACATCCAAAAAAACATATATATATATATTCGAAAAATCTTTTATCGGATTACTACGTGTACATGGATTATTGCTCAAATGGGCATATTTCCATTGGGTAATAATCCATGCCCATTTGGGTAATAATCCATGTACACGGAGTAATCCGATAAAAGATTTATCGAATATAGATCTCCGTGATAACATTTTCCACCACATATATATATTGTTGATAAGTTTTTCACAACGAGGTATATATGTATAGATTGTCTTTGCGGACACATTGCAAATTTGAGTTTTGTGGTGAGCTTTCGAATGTCCGTGGATCTACCATGTAGTCCCTTTTGTTTCCATCTGTTTTCTTTTTCAACTAAGAATGCTTTCTCATCTAGTATTGGGAGATTTTCTTTTCTTTAATTCAGTTTACTTTTTATCAATATTCATAATGGTTTTATTATTATTATTCTATTTTTACTCTGCATATCAATACAGCTTTTGGCTAATGTGATGGTCAAAGAGATACAACTTATACATTGGTAACAATATTTAAAACAAACAAAAGATCACCATAGAATGTCCGTTGCCTCAATTAAGGCAACTAATTCCCTGTAGGACAGAAAATATTATGTCACAGTTCTGAGCCAATAAATGAAAAAAAAAATACCATTGCCTTGTTGGTCATTTCAAGCATTAGAGGAATGTGAAATTATCCCATATGTAATACAATGGTATTTTTTACAGCAAAAATTACAAAGCCGTGTATCCACGGCGTTTGGTTCAGGAGGTTTTCGTCTTGGATGGAGATTGGCATGGTTTACAACATTATATTAGTAAGTGAATCAAATTGATAAAACAGTTTTGACATAAACATGTACTAGGCAGGTATATGAAAAAAGCTAAGAGAAATGTTTTTTTGTCCCAGTGGTATTTCTACTACAATATCTGTATATCGTGGAAAATCTTCTGTGTGGGAATACATTGCTGGTGGATCTATAACAGGGATTATTTACAAGTTACCTTTAGGTCCACGGGCATCACTTGTGGGAGGTGTAGCTGGTAAGTACCTACACTATTTAATTATAGTTATGTATATTTTTGTCTCCTTTTATCAATCAAATTTGGAATTGGTTTAATAATATTTAATTTTAGGTGGTATTTTGGGGACTGTAGCTGGAGGTATCACCGTTCTTTTTTTACGAACTACAGGAACATCTGTTGAAGAAATAAGATATTGGCAGTATAAATATAAACTTTCTAGGTAACAATATATGTTTTCTTTAGATTAAACCTCTTGGTAAAATTATGCAAATAGAGAAGAAAATTTTATTGGATCTGACTTGAACTCTTTCAAAAAAAAAATTGTGTTTCTTAAAAAACTCATCTAACAATTGTATGAGAAGATTGCTCGAAGTATTAAAACTCTTATGTTTTTACAGGGAAACTGCACTTAATAAAGATGCCAAAAATAATCCGCAAAAGTCTTCTGAACCACTTTTACTACATCACACTATGCTATCGACAACACAAGCTCCTGGAATAGACAACATTGACTCAACAACAAAATAAAGGAGAGTCAAAAGCATAATGTGTATCGCTCTAAAGAAATAAGAATTGCAATGCGATGAATACAAATACAATATACATATGTATGACATTCTATTCAACATATCTTGTAGCAAGTATGCAAGCTTATTATATTTAGAAAAGTGTTGTAAATAAATTATATCATAGATATACCTATGTTTTATTTAGACACATCGGTATTTATTATTAAAGATAATAGGTTTTTTATGTTTTATTTGGGTGTTCAATCAGTGTCCGGAAAAGTAAAATCTCTCTCTCTTTTCTGGCATTGCACCCAATACATGAGTGATGCATGCACAAGGAAAAGTAAAATCATATAACTAAAAATAACATGATAAATTAGATAATATACTTCTGAATATTCATCAACATAAGGAAAAATAAATTGGTGTCAAAAAAATGTTGTAGTAAGCTGGTTTTTTAAGCTTATCAGGAAGAACTGTGGATCACAGATCTAATATACTAGAGATGTTTGTAACATTTATAATCAACATTGAAAAAAATAAACTACAGTTTACCTTGCTATTGTTTACTATGCTTAAATATTATCATTCAACATAATTCATGCAATTGTACTTATAGTAATTCATTTATAATATGCTATGTAAAAAAACCGATGAAATCACTTTTTACAATGGGAAGAAACGAATAGACAGTCTTGTCACATTGTGCTGGAGAATATTGTTGTCAAAAAACCAATCTATAAGTGCCGACTACATGTTTGCATTACAACATTGACACTTGGAATTAAAATGGTATAATATACTATGATAATACACACTCGGCAATTTATGTAATCTCTACATGGAAATAATTTTACACAACCAAGGAGTTTATACATAAATATTTGTTAATTTAGAAATAAACTAGTCTAGCTCAAATGCTATTTGTTAATGCTTGTGTAATGATAGTTATTATCCTTTGCAATTATAGAATAAATTATGTTTATAAGTAATTATGCCATGCTTTAGCTGGAATTCAGCTAGTTTGCTTAATTTCAGCACCATATTTAGTGATTTTTATCATCTTCAAGCATATTTCAAAAATATGAGAGGGTAGATGGCTTACCCAAACTTCACTATAGATTTTTTTCTGTTCAAGGTCTGAGTATGCCTGGTAAAATTAATTACAATTATAAGATCTCAAGCTTTCATGGGCAGTGGTCTCACGGCCTCATAGCCCGGAACAAGTTAATACTTTTAATTATAATTATTTATAACAATCTATCATCTAAATACTCACACCATGTCCCAAGTGGGATAGGCAAAGAGAATGGAATGTCATATTGACCTGTCCTTACGTACTTCTATCACTTCCTCCGCATTAATTTAATTTCTCATGCACGCATGCCCATTTCTTTTCCTTGACACGCATTTAATCTTAAGGATTCGATACAGATCTCAGATGTCCACGCTTTCTCACACTTCCTATTTAAGATATATACACCCTCATAGTCATCCTTTCATCACCAATTTGCCATTTGTTCAGACCATCGTCATTTATAACAAGTTGTTACGCAAAACAATGTGTTTTGTGAGCTGTACACTAAGGTGGCTAACTTCACATGATCAGATTAAAAGAGAATTCAGATGTCGAGCGCTAACACGAATTGCAAGAGTGCTCATTACTACTTGTCAGTCTGCTCTAAGCATGTGATCAGTTGTTAGGTATTACCTTATATTTATAAGGATGTCTAGATGCACAATTTGAAAATGCGTGTCAAAATTTTGCCACGTGAACATAGTCTTAAGGGTAAACATATAAAGAAATGTATTAATAATTAAGCAGTAACTGCGATATATAATGCACTAAACTAACAGATAGTGGCATACTTTCGACAACTGTCCAACAAGATGTGTTGTAAACGCAAAGAAAATATTTCATCTTTACAGCCAATTTTAAGTTGTGTACGCAATGTTATACAATACAAATGGGTAAGTAAAATTATATTTCTTTATGGCTAGTGTTATTGGATTCCAAATTGAATAAACAATGATCTATACAAAGATAAAAACATGATTTTAAAATATCTACCTACCTTTTTCTTTTTTAATATTAAATGCAAATGTTAGTTTTAACATTCATTACAAAAATATGTGAATCAAAAGATCTGCAGCTTGCGCAAAAGTATATACAAATATTTATTCAAGAAAAAAATATAACCAACATAGTTATAAATAAAATTACTTAAAAGCTTTTATAAAATATTACATGATAAATAAAAAAAACTATACTATACTACTATACCATCACGGCACACCCCACAAGTGGGGTAGCCAGCAGATCAGCTGCATGTAAGAAACATGCAAACTGTAAATGCAAAAAAAACATAATTTCTATTATACTTATTTACTATGCTATTGTATAATCTCCCAAGACATTTATTATTCTTTTTTATCGCTATCATATAACAATACTGTCAATTAGGTTGTAGGTTGTGTTTTAGTAATTCTTTTAGCACCTCTATTCGGGGGACCTTTAGGTTTGGCGAAGGCTGGACGATGTAAGTTACGTTTTGGATGAATGGCATCTTGCAATAATTCTTCTGTCAATTCTTTGGCATCATCAATCTCTACATTCTTAACAACAGTAATTCCATAATGTTCAATTGTTTCTAAAAATGCTCCTTTACAACTTGAATATAACATTCTTTCCTTAATGGAACACTTGTAACCAGGCATGGAGTAAATGAAAACTAAAAAAATCATAGAATTATATCTTAGTAAGAAACTTACTGAACTTTCTTCCATCTATTTGAGTAGTAATTTACATATCGCATCTGATTTTATAAAAAGGAATACAGACCTATATTCTCCAGATGATCTCCTTCATGTGTATGTTTGAACATGAAAAGATGGTACCTGGCAGAATCTTCAGGAACAAGTGCTGAGAGATCTCCTACGGACGCGTTACTAGCTTTTGACAAATTAATCTTCTCTTCTTCAATATCTGCCGAATACAATGTTGAACTATTATTAAAAAAAAAATCTCAAGAATAGTTTAACAATAATTTATAATCTTAACCCCTTAAACCAAACCATAAACATATACTAGATGAGTAATTCAAAGAAAAGATCGATCATGTGGCCCATCAAATTTTGCATCCAGTTTTAAACTGATGTTGGTTTTAAAACAATACATTGCTAATGCTTGAAGGACATTGGTGTTGGAACACAAAAATGTACCACGCTGCAAGTCTAGTATGTCTTTGCCAAAGCACAAATAAAATTCTAATTTGTATTGTGTTGTATGATAATGAATTAATGCCTTTTTAAGATTTGTCAGCTAAATTAGCTGGTAAAATTACAATCAAAGGTCCCACAAGTAGAGTGTACATGTATTTTTGCATTACACTTACATACATTACATAATATATATATATATATATATGGACAATCTTTTAAAGTGCCGTTTACTCATAACATGACCTCAAGGGTGCCGTATATCTTATCCATCACCCGAAACTCCCAGCAAAAAGGTGCGTTTTCAGCCCCCTTTTAAAACTCTCTACATTCACCTCCTCTCGCAGACACAGAGGCAGCTTGTTCCAACATCTGGGACCAGCAACATTAAACGCTCTATCTCCAAAGCCTGTTTTGCGATATCGAGATGGCTCAATTAGTGTGCATTTTCCCTCACCCTGTGCTGAGCGAAGCATGAGCCGTCTTTCACTGATGGTCTTGATCTCGCACATCTCCAATAAAATAATAGATTTTACATCAGAATAGGTACTATTAACATAATATTAAACTGTATATTACCAATTTGAAACTGTAAATATGTATATTTTCCTCTTGCCATTGCATTGAGAGCTTCATGAACTTCATTTGTCACTGGGAAAGACACACCACTTATTGTCTGTTGTCTGAAAGCAGTATAACATAATGTTTGTAAACAACATTCGCTAAATTCCAGATAAGGTGAATTTATCAAAATTAAATTTATGAAATTTCTATTTATATTCACGTAATTATATAGTTTTTCTACCCGAGAAATGATATGATAATGAAATGATTGTCGATAAATGTACTTTTGCATAAAATATAACTATAGACTAACTCCAACTTAACATACAAATCAGTCAAAATTAAAGTACTTGTGACATGTCAAACGCGTACGAAAAATGCAAATAATTAACTTGTGCTTGATTAAACACAAAATTCCACTGGATTCTTATTCTCCAGGTAAAATACTCCATATCTACATAAAAATAATTGACGTTTGGATACGTTCACATAATCTGGAAAAAATCCCAACATTCATACATATTGAATGAAAATATTTAATTTAAATCAAAACACTGTTTTATTCCACTATGAGATTGTTCAATTATTAAAACGTTTTCAACTACAATGTAGCCATCATCAGTAATAACACAATACTAAATCTAAAATTGAAGGACATACAACAATATTAAAAATCTAAGGAGTGGTTACAATTGCTAGGGGGTGTGTGGAGGGTGGGGGTGAAAAGTTCAGGAGCAGAAGTAGTGGTGAGGTTATTTGTGGGTGTTGAATATTTACTAAATTTTTATGATTATTAATTTCTAATGTTTCCAAGATGTCTAGTTTTTTGCCTTTTGAACATTTTTGCAGCAATTCCACACCGCTGAGGTCAAAATCATGGCCCGTATCTCTAGCATGGTCCGCCATTTCAGAATTGATACCAAAGTTCTTTTTAGCTCTAAGGTATTAAATGAAAACTGCGATGATGATAACACAAGAAGCGAACTTTATAACATTATAAAGACATGCATAAAACAAAATCATTTCTTCTTCGAGAACGAACATTACCATCAAGTAAATGGATGTCCAATGGGCAATCCATTGTCAATGCTGATTGCAGATGTTTTTATGCATTATTTCGAAACGAAGGTGTTATCGTCAAACCATCCAATGATTAGAAACATCAAACAATACTACAGGTATGTTGATGATATTTTCATGGTGTTCGCAGGCACCAGAAGACAAATAGATGTTTTGTTACAATTTTTCAATACACAACATCAAAAAATAAAATTTACGTGTGAAATCGCTGAAAATAATAGAATTAATTTTCTTGACACTACAATAATGGTAGAAAATGGAAAGTATGTATTCAAGATATACAGAAAGGATACATACACGGACACAATTATTCATGCAGATTCTTTCCATCCAATAGGACACAAGATGGCAGCATTTAATGCGATGATCCATCGCTTACATTCCATTCCACTAACTAAAGAAAATTACCGAACAGAAATGAACACCATTTTAAATATTGCAACTAATAACGGATATCAGCCCGATGTAATACGTAAGAAAATTAAGAAATTCTCAACCCAACATGTCATCTATAAGTATATATATAATAAAACAAAAACAACTCAAGATAAACCCTGGCGCAAGATTCTATATACTGGTCCATTGTCTACATCTCTCATCAACATCTGCAAAGACAAAACATTTCAACCAGCATTTTATACCGACCACTCGATTAGAAAATATATATTAAATAATAAATCAAAAATTAATCCATTAGATTCCAGTGGTGTTTATAAAATAAATTGTAAAGACTTTGACTCAGCCTACATTGGTCAGTCCGGCAGAAGAGTTCATACTCGAGTAACTGAGCACCTTAGAGCTAAAAAGAACTTTGGTATCAATTCTGAAATGGCGGACCATGCTAGAGATACGGGCCATGATTTTGACCTCAGCGGTGTGGAATTGCTGCATAAATGTTCAAAAGGCAAAAAACTAGACATCTTGGAAACATTAGAAATTAATAATCATAAAAATTTAGTAAATATTCAACACCCACAAATAACCTCACCACTACTTCTGCTCCTGAACTTTTCACCCCCACCCTCCACACACCCCCTACCAATTGTAACCACTCCTTAGATTTTTAATATTGTTGTATGTCCTTCAATTTTAGATTTAGTATTGTGTTATTACTGATGATGGCTACATTGTAGTTGAAAACGTTTTAATAATTAAACAATCTCATAGTGGAATAAAACAGTGTTTTGATTTAAATTAAATATTTTCCTTTAAAATGCATTTCCACAAAGTTACACTGGAAAATATAGAATTTTCATATTGAATGATTAGATCATGTATACTAGATCTTAAGGGATAGACCAATGCTGAACTTTTTGAACAGGAAAATGTGTGCGAGGAACTGTCTAATTGTTATGGAAGAGGGGCAGAAATGCATGCTGCATTATCTTTTCTACAAAATCAGAGATAATACGAAAATTTGATAATGAAAATACTACTAATTGCTGATTGGTAAATAATTTGTTTATTTTATTTTCATAAACACTAGTGACTAACAAGTATAAAATATAATACAGTTATCCACAGCCATATTTTTTATATAATGTTGTCATTTACACAAAAAATGACTAATTGAAATAATAATTTGAACCCTACTAACCTGGAATCTGTACTATATTCTGGCTGAGGGTCTTGAATACTGAGAAACTTGAGTGCTTCCTCTCTCTCAGTTAAAGGTGCTGGTTCACTTAAAGATTTCAAATGTTTTTTATATCCCGAGAGTGTAGCATCTTCCTGCAAATATATTTATACACATTAATTTGTAGCTAATAGCGACTCTCATCAATAATAGCTATATAGGAATTATCTTATATGCATAATATATTAAAGTAAATTGAAACAAGTGTATCTACTATAGAATACAAATGGTAAGAGAGAGGTCTTTCCACTTATCAGGTCACGATTTATAATGTATAGTAGAAAGAAATACTTAACGAAATGAAAATTCTAAAATCAAAACTCCATAATGAACACACATAACTAAATTAAAGGATAAAGATGGAAATATGGTTTGCGAAAAAGACAAAATAACCAATATAGTAGAAGATTTCTATAAACATTTGTACTCAGCTAGCGTGAGAAAACCACATTATGAAAAAGACAAACACATTAAATGTGGGATTGGAAGATTTACCTGAGATAGATATAAACAAATTCAACAATGCACTAAAACAAATGAAGAATAACAAAACCCCAGGAGAGTACTGTATCACAAGTCACATGTTAAAGATTGAAGGTAACAATCTAAAAGAAGCAGTACGAATTCGGCCGCGTGTTGAGTAAGAGGAATCGACGTGCATGTATGAGAAACTGTATGAATGTGGAGGAAGCGAAGGAAGTGTGTAAAGATAGATCTGTGTGGCGTTCCGTTCTCTCTGCCTACCCCACTTGGGATACGGCGTGAGGGTATAGTATAGTATACGAATCCTGCTGAATAGGTGTATCGAAGAGGGTAAAATACCTGATGAATGGTAAAATGCCAAGTTATATTGGTGTATAAAAAAGGAGACTCTAATAACTTAGAAAACTATAGACCAATTTAGTCTACTGTCACACCTGTACAAAGTGTTAACCAAGATCTTTACAAATAGGCTCACAAAATTTTTTTACCAATATCAACCGCTGGAACAGGCTGGATTTCGTAGGGGCTTTGGGACAATGGATCACATTCAGAGTATTGATGTTATTGACCGAAAATACTTGTTGGAAGTCCATTTCAAGATAAAATTGAAAAAAAAAACACAGTATGTAACTTTTTACTAATCGCCTGATGATGGAGTCGAGAGTCTCTGAATACTAGTACGCGAAGTTAATAAAAGTCATTTGGAAGTTAACTACATACTGTGTTTTTTTTTAATTTTATCACATTCAGAGCATTAGACTCCTAATTGAAAAAGCAACTGAGTACAATAAAGAATTACACTTAGCATTTGTTAACTATTCGATTCTGTAGAAACATGGGCAATATTAGAAGCTCTAAAAAATGCGAGAATAGCTCAAGATATACAAGATTATTGAAATACATTTATGAAAATGCTACACTGGATGATGAGCTCAAAACGAACAAGATTAAAATAGAAAAAGTTCGATGAGGCAACACAATCTCAACAAAGTTTTTCACTCTGGCCTTGGAAAATGTATTTAAAAGAATAAATTGGGAGCGAAGAGGCATCAAAACAAATGGAAAATATCTGAGTCATCTTTGTTTTGTTGATGACATAGTTGTCATTAGTGAAGATATGAATGAATTAAAGGAAATGATTGAAGAGATACATCCTGCATCATCCCAAATTGGCCTTGAAATGAATATAGGTAAAATCATAATCATGTCCCCAAAAAATAGCAGCATAACGGTAAAAGGGAAAATAATAGTGAAAGGTGTATAAGGTTGTATTTGGGTTTATAACAAACCCAGATATATCTTTTAAAAAAAAAAAAAAAACAGAAGCTGTAGATGTTTACCTGGGTCATAAAATAAAGCTGGGCAAGGAAAATCAAACGGCTGAAATTTCCAAACAAATAGGATTGGGATGAGCTGCATTCTCAAAACTTAAATATATATTTAAAAATAATGAGGTCCCCATTAGTCTTAAGAGAAAGCTTTACGATTTGTGTGTCCTGCCAGTGATTACATATGGGCTAGAGACTATGACGCTAAGACTTTCAAGCAAACGAAAAACTGAGGTGTGTACAGCGTGCCATGGAGAGATAAATGCTGGGTATCAGCTTGAGACAAAATAAAAAATGAAACCATCTGAAAATAAGCAAAAGTAGTTGCCGTTGTTGATAAAGTCTCCAAGCTGAAATGGCAATGGGCTGGTCATGCAGTAAGACGAGAGGATGGCAGACGGACTTCCAGAATTTTTAAATGGAGGCTGTGGGAGGACAAAAGAAGCGTAGGAAGATGGGTTAACGATATTGTCCAGGTGATGGGAAAACAGTGGTATCATATTGCTCGAGATAGGAAAGTGTGGGAAAGTTTTGAAGAGGCCTACATCCAGCAGTGGAGAGAAGAGGGCTAGCAGTAAGTAGAAAGAAATACTTGTTTCAATTTACCGAATTATAGAATTCTACTATGTGTGCATTGTATTGACAATTAATATGTATGATATACCTTCACACTGCAATAATAATCATCTTTTAAATGTGCTGATCCAAATTCTTGTTTCAAAGTAGCTTTTGTTGATGCATATAACATCTTTTGTCTTACAACAGCTGAATCAGGTGACCAACTGATTAAGAGCCATTCAAATCCAACGGCGTTTCTTGAGTCCAACCTGCAAACACACATCGCCTAGGTTCAACACTAGAAGTTTAATATTGCAATTATTCAAGTATAGCTGCATAAGTTTCCTGAAATGGTAAAATTTGATACATAGGGAACTGTGACTGTTTCACTGTTTTTATTGATGTATATGTGGGTATATATGTACGTGTACGGTGTGTGTGTGTTATGTATTTTACTGGTAGTACTTTGTCATGTTTTTTGAGTGATGGAGAATGGTGTAAGAATTTGGACATGAATGTTGATAAGAGTTTAGGGAGAAATATGTAGTATGTGTATGTGTGTGTGGACTTATGGTGATATGTGCTGATTTTGATCCCATTTTTTTGTTTTATTTTTACTTTTAAGTTCAATTATAAGCTTGATATGTAAACATATATTATGTTTTAGCTGAAATCACCTGGTTGGATAATATATTTTCTATGCTTGTATAATCCATTTATAACTATACTTCCTCGGTTCCTCTTACTCCACACGCGACCATCCTTGAGAATTTGATCCACGTGCTCAAGCCACGTGGTTCTTGGCCGTCCGCGCTTCCTCACACCTCCTCTTTCAGACAAATCATCCTCTTCGTTATTCTTTCATCTTGCATTCGCTCAACATGTCCAAACCATCGTAACTTATTTATACGCATTCTATCCACAACACTCTTCTCGCATCCGCTCATTCTCCTAATATCCTCATTCTTCACTCTATCCCGCAAAGTTTTACCAACCATTCTTCTTAGTGAACGCATTTCCACAGCGTTTATTCCACTCTCGTCCTTCTTCAACCACGTCCAAATTTCACTATGGTTCTCTCAAATATTATGAGGCGAGCACATATCTTAAGTATATAAATATTTTTTAACGAGAAACAAGTACACAATCATGCTTATGACTACAATGGTTATAATTATGCTGAAAACACATAAGTTAAATCTTCCTTGTGATTAAAATACACAGTTCACCCAACAATTAAAATACTCCCATACAAAACTGTATGAAATTGAAACTGAGGGCATACGTTTCACTTTAGAACATGGGTGGCCAACCTTTTCAGCAGCCGGGCCAAATTTCAGAATGAGATTTCCTACCGGGCCGCACAACAATATACTCAATATTTGATAATTTTACTTCCCCTTAAAATTTCTACCCAAATGGTATAGGAATTTGAAATGTTTCAAAATTACTCGGTTTTCTTTAAAAATATTTGCTCAAAATAAATTACTTATGAATTTTAACTAACTGACTTTTTACTATATTTGACAATTTTATACCACTTTGATTTCTCTTTGTAATGTCTTGACCAAATTTTTAACTTATGAATTTTAACTAATTGACTTTTTACTATATTTGACATTTTTATACCTTTGATTTCTCTTTGAAATGTCTTTACCAATTTTTTTTTAACAATTTTGTATCTTTTTTTATAATTATAACATGATTAATGTTATATTGTCTGTTAAACTTTCGTTTCTTTAGTCTAATTGTTTTGTGTCTTTTTTGTAACAGATCTTTCCTTTGTTTACATGTTTTGTATGTATACAGAGATTTAACATGTTAAAGGCTTTGGCCGTAAATATTTGTAAATAAATAAATAAATAAAATACCTCTTTCAGAAAAGTAACGGGTACTTGTACCGACTATTATTAAAAAAAGGAAAAGTGTGCATATGCTTCGCGGGCCGCGGGTTAGCCACCCTTGCTTTAGAAGCAGTGGTTTAATCAATAAATAAAGTGTAGAGAATAAAATGGAAAAAAATAGACTTGCCTGTACAAAATAAAACAAGGTTGATCTTCCTCAATAAGTGATGAAACTGATTTATCTAGGTCTTGCTCCCAAGTACCACTGCACTTTATAGTTTTTTTTAATGTCAACTCCTCTGTAATTTAACATTAATGGAAATTACTAGTATAAAAAACAATCCTTTAAATTACTATCCATTACATTACTAACCATTTTCTATCCCAATCTTCATAGCTCTCACATTAGTTGTATGACACTCTCCAAAAAATGTCTTCAATTTCTCATTGCCTAGAAGAATTGGTGAAATATTAAATATGGAAGTGTTCCTATTTAAGTATGTAAAATTAAATACCCGATTCCTACCAACCTCTAATCCCGGTTTGATGAGACATTTTAATCCAAGTGTTAAATTCCTTATAGTTTAATAATCCTGTCTTATCTGACAAATCTGTGTGTGCCGCCTACCCCGCCTACCGATAAGATATTTTTTTTAATTGCATAATATTTAATTTACAAAAAAATCTTTCAAGGAACAACAAATATTATGAACTAAAGTTGCGCACATTAGAATAAAACAATATAAAAGATCACTAAACTATGAAAATCTCGACCGCCATAAAATGAAAGTTGACTGAATGACAGCCAGTAGTCTCGAACGTCATTGTGCAAAATCGGTAAAACTCCCCACATAAAATCGGTATTTTTGTATCCAAATTCGGTATACGTCAACTAAAATACTTATATAATACCATAGATTTTTATGGTTTTGTATGGAATTCTGTGTATAATACTAAAATAGTAATATCTTACTTTTACCAGGAATTTGTACCGACGATGTTAATATCGGGTACTTTTTTTTTTACAAAAATTTCTACCCCCCGTCGCCGAATTTCCGAAATGGTATAGGAATTTGCAATATTTCAAAAACTCCACGGTTTTCTTAAAAAATATTTTCTCACAGTACCTTTTTTACAATGTACCGGGTATTTGTACCGATGGTGTCAATATCGGATACTTTTATTTTTACGAAAATTTCTACACCCCCCCCCCCGGTCGCCGAATTTCCGAAATGGTATAGGAATTTGAAATATTTCAAAAACTCTTAGGTTTTCTTGAATAATATTTGCTCGAATCCATAAGTATCCGGTACTTTTACCGAATACCCGACACTTATCTACCGATTAGACTTGCCTGCCGACAAATGGTTAAAATCGGTAGATTACTAGAGCATTTTACCGAAAAGTCGGTAGGATCGAGACCACTGATGACAACACCCTCATGAACGGTGCCCAAATGTCATATCTATGGTTTAGAACTTGACATCTTGACAATGGATTTGACACATGACACATCCGTGCAGGGTTGCCAGACGTACGGTAATTTCATTCCCCGTACGGTAGTAAATTACCGTACGACAAAAGTACGGTAATTTCAAATCAAAACTAATGTACGGTAATTTGGCACACAAATCATTTTTTTGTATCCATCAAGCTCAAGGACGTTTATCACGTGTACATAGCATGAGAGCACGGGGGGACGAAAACGACTGTACTCGGGAAAAGGCCTTCTTAACACGAGAAGATAGTAACTAACGGTGCACTTTAGTGATGTACGGTAATTGTACGGATATTTTTCCCTAGAAGTACGGTAATTTTGGATTCACAATCTGGCAACCCTGCATCCGTGTGCGAAGCTTTCTGTGATTCATTATAATTATTATTTCGTTTGTTTGGATATTTTTGATATAGGAAAAAATACTTTCTAAAAAATAAGCGCGAAATATATGTTCATTGATTATCCAATTTTAAGTAAACAGATGTTATAAACTTTTAATTGAATTTATCAATTTACCCTTACTGCAGCCATGGTAATAATACATTTATTTGAAAATGTTTATTCATACATAAATCATTGGATATTAAATGTTTTGCCATAAAGATAAAACATATAATAAATTTGTTAACATCATGATTTGAGGTGATCCACGTGTAATGTTTTTTTTTAAATATTCAATTAACCTCATGCTATTGTGATTTTTGAGTTGTTTCATACAAAATATTTTATTAATTCCAAGTATTTATGTGCTCTGCGTATTTAATTTATTGTAATTACTTTATAAATTATTAGACACATTTGATTGTATGACTAATGTTCATATTTGTCTTTGATGTGCAAATGAATTTAAGATTTTCAGGAAAATTGCTGAAACACATTGTTAAATTGTTATTTATTTATTTATCATTCAATTTACATGAATATAACTTGAAAATTCATAATTATTTTCTTGAATAGTTCACCTATACTTGATATTTACCAATAATATTAATTTTTACCTTCTCTTTTAGGCAAGAAATGCTGAAAAAGCGATGTGAGTACATGTGTTAATTATTATAACATCTGATTTTATAACATTGATATATTCACACATTTTAGAGATATCAATATTGCTTAATTCACAGTGATCACACTCATTTGAGGTCTGTTCCAATAGTCTCAAAATTTTGTAAAATGTTTTTGTCATATATTTCCTCCATAGAAAAGTATATTTGACAGTGGGGCCTACCAACTACGATAGTTCCGAATGTTTTCGCCTATGCTTGTAGGCAAAAGTAAAATTTTCAGTTTTCCTGAAGATGCCTACACATAAATGGTGAAAATGTTCGTTGTACGGTACTACTCGACTCCCTAGTACGCGTCGTACACAGAACTGTATCTCCAAGGTGGGCTGGAGTCGGGGTGAGTGGGGGTTTGCTGGCTCCCTCGCTGCTTGTAACCACTGATGAAGATGGTGGTAGTGTTACCATGCGGGTAACGTCGATCAATCAGATCGTCGGCAGCCGGTACGTCGATGGGTGAAGACACTCAGCTTACACCGCCAAAGCACGTCGGAAAGCTGCCTAATAGACCACCTGCAGAGACCCACACTGCTCGCGGCTTCTCCGTCAACACCTAGGTACACCACAATGACACACTCGCAAGCGAAAAACTACAGACATTAAAAAATCACTGTCTCTCTTTTTGCGGTAAGTGAAAAGGGAGATAAAAAATGTGACATGCGTGATGTATATTTCACTCATTATCTATGACACTAAATGACACAATAATCATTGTGTACAAAGACATAATTTTTAACAAGATTGTGCACTCCCTTGAAAAAACGGTATGTATAATGCAATTAATGCACATAGAGGTCACCAAGGCCCACCTGTGAGAGAGCATTCATGCCCCAAGAGTTATAAAGTGTGCCTGTCTCGAATTGGCCTATACCTATACATCAATGTAGCATGCACGTAGGTAGGTAGACTATTATTATTTTTGTTGAATAATGGTAGATGTTTACTTCATTGGCGTTCCATTCTCTCTGCGTACCCCACATGGGATGCGACGTGAGGGTATAGATAGATTCACCAAATCATTGGTCAAAAAAGCTCTACATGTCTACCTTGTTTTATATATGTGGGCGTGCAAGTGGGAATATTTCCAATAAAGTGCTCAAATACTTTAAAAAAAAAAACTCAGTTTTATTCAGTAACAATTATATAATTTATATTATACACCTTAAAAAGTACACGTATAATAGGTATATTTGAGTTTAACCATAATTTGTTGCACCATTCTGCATTGGGTTGACCATAATTTATTCTTTCATCTGTGACGTCAATTTAAGTGTCAATGATGGCTCCCATAAGCAGACTGCGGCACCAGTGCTGCAAAAGAATAAAAGAATACTTAATATATTTTTTCTTCTATATTATTTTGATTCTACCATGAGATTACAAACAACAAAAAAGCAGGGGTTTGGAGAGTATGATTCATGCATCTTTAGTGTTAAAAATAGATTTTAGTCGTCATAATCCAAAGATAAATTCACAATCTGTCTATATATTTGCAGAGTATTTTTCATCATTGGAATAATACAAAATTATAGCAATAAAGTGATTAAATGTGTTATCACGTTTTAATGCACAGTCTTATTATAGCACAATGTCTTTGTGCTTTAAATTTCATGTAGAAATGGAATGTCAAAACATAAATATTTAATGTTTCCATAGCAACCATATATGCAAAGTGGTTTCTGCAAATATGTAAATATTATATAATATGTAGGTATATCTAGAAAATTACGAATACTCATAATAATCTAAAAATCAGATGCATATTCAGATCTATTTTTACATTGAAACATTTTCTCTCTATTAATTCACAAACTAATTTCATATTATTACTTAGTACATTTATGGAATACCTAAATCATTTGCAAACTAGTGAATGGCATCATGAATAAATACATAAAATAAAATAATAATAATGGTACCTAAGTTTGTTTTAAAACATTTATATATGTCCGAGATTCTAACATGTTGCGTGTATTCATATATCTGGGGGCCTAAAATGGCCTCATTGAGCAATTTATATTTGGTGAAATGTTAAATCGTTTTAGAATTCCTAATATGATTTAATTATGATTTGTATAAAGTGGTCTTTTTAACCCCCCAGCTCATTTGAAATAGTAACATAAAAATAAGATAATACACATTGATTTTACTATATAACAAATATCAGGATATCAGTTTAAAATTATGTACTTACATTTGCAAATGATTAGTCAAGTCTTAGTAATTCTCCATCACCGTTTTAATGTCACTAATCATCTAATAATCTGGAAAGTATAAAACATAAAGAATTTATTAATTTATTCTATCAGAAACATTGTTTGCTTACACATGAGTATTAAAATATTTAATTTTAATAATTACTTTAGGAAAGGTTACGTTACAAAAAAATATGTCAAAAACAATATAATATAAATCAATCATTATAATATACTCACTCATTTTGATCATGTGAATAATAATGAAGCTTATTTATTTTTTCTCACATTCGTAAATCGTAATGACTCTTTCGTCATTTTAAATAATGAAAAAATTAAAATCAAACTATAAATCAGTGTATTTAGTATATTTCTGATTTTTATACTCACAAAAATAACAAAATGTTGCTATGACAACAAAATTTGACATCGGTGAATATCATATCTGAGGAGTTCATATACAAAGCTACCTACATCAACTCTAGAACATTGAAACTAAGAAAACAGCATACCTAAATAAATTTGGTGAATTCTTTGCAGAGTAGGTACCGGTAGCAATTTAGTTCCCTGATACCTGATATGTGTCGCTGAGTTTCGAAATCCGCTATAACACATTCAAATGTATGTGTTATAGCGGATTTCGAAACTCAGCGACACATATATTTTTTTAGTCTTTGTATTATTTTATCATAGTATTTGTAAGGTATACGGACTGTAATTTAGTGTTAAGAGCATATTTTCTGTATTCATCATTAAATAATTAGCTGTCACTTTGTGTATATCATGAGAAAATTAAACATGATGCAACTAATAAGCAAAAAGATAAAAAGAGGGATATGCCGAGGTCAATCTACAGTTTTATTAAGGACACAAACAAGTTCACCCACATTTAATTTAAAATAAAAAATTACTGATTTATTTGAATTAATTATATAAAACACTTATTTGTAGTGTTTAAACTGTGTCTTTTTATTGACTAAAAGTCACAGTGGATATAATATAAATAAGTGATTTATTTGTAATTAATTCAACATGAATTTCCACCGAGAACCGTCGGTTGAAAATATCAACTTCACTGATTTATTTTACTTCATTCATAGTTAAATATTTGTGAAAAATGGATCGGTGTGCCTTTACTTGTGAACTCCTCATCTACAGTACTGTACACTCATTCTCGTATTCGTTGACTCGTATTTTGACAGACATGGAAATAAATATTATTTAGGTATATTAAGTTATAATGTTTTTTTTCAATGAAAAAAAAACATTTATATAGGGATTACTTGATGACACATATAAAAATATGTTTCCTTGGTGAAAATCAAATAGTGTGGTGCTGTAATTATGTAGTTTTAAGAATAAAACCATCTCTACTTTTTAATAATTTTAATGAAATAATCAGACGCAAATTCAATAGCGTCCCGACTCATTGGCTCGGGTGGCCGAACTGAAACCGATTTTTGAGTTCTATGGAAATTTTCATAAAAACTTTCCCGCAAGCGGAAAATTTAAAATTAAAATTTCACAATATAAATAACACACCAGACTACTATAATCATATGACAAATTATTCAATTAAAATTGTTTAAAATATTTTTTCCTTATTCGAACTTGACGAACTAAAAATGATATTTTCTTATGTGCACGTCACAAATCAAATTTTTTACGCTTATTTAAAAAAATACGGCTAAATATTACCCAAATTAAAAAAAATTTGGATTTTTCTAAAGCATCCTTGGACCTAAATTTATTTCATCATTTATGTAACCTCTAAGATGATTGTCTGAAAATACCTCTGCTAGTCGTGATGAAATTTCGGAAGGTGTTTTTCAATCGATAATTTCTACATGAATCTCTTGGATTCTTTTTTTATTATTATTAAAAATACATTTAAATATGTTAAAATTTTGATATTATCAAAAACAAAGAGTAAAAATATTATCTCGATCACGAAAATATTGCAATTAATTAGTAATCAATGTTGAAAAATGGTTGCGTAAAATCATGTGACAATTTCGAGTTCCCTACCTATCAAGGGCTCTTAACAATCACACAACATTATTAAATAACAACACAGTGTGTAGGCTCGCGTCTCGGTACAGCGACGCTGTGGTGTACGCGAGGCTACACTGGCCGGCTGTGTATGCAAGCGCGTGTCATGCACACACACTCGGACCCGCAAAATTAGGAAAAACACTTTAAATTCTGTAACTCTTGTTACAGACGGCTTTCAAGAGCTTCCGCTCTCAGCGTCAGGCCTACTTTTGCCTGACGATGAGAGCGGAAGCTCTTGAAAGCCGGCTCGCAAAAATAAATAAAGTCAATAGTGGAATAACTAAATATCGTGTTTCATTTTAAAAATTATTTTATTTAATTAAATAAAATAGTATAATTAATACTGACAACTGCGAAAATTTATCCCCGTAGGCAAATATTTAAATACTATTCTTGTTACTAATTACAAGTAATTGTAAATGTGTTCAAATTAATCAAATAATTGTTAGTCAAATATTTATTAGAATATTACAATTGGTGGCGCAGAGGTAATGCTCTTGCCTTTGAGTCACAAGGTCCCGGGTTCGATTCCCGGCCAGGGCAGATTGAGGAATGACCTTTTTCAAGTTGTCCTGGGTCTGGGTGTTACATGTATATGTGTTTAGTGCATTGTATATATGTGTATCGTCGCGTTAGTACCCATAATACAAGATTCAGTCTTAGTTTGGGACTAGCTCGATCTGTGTGAATTATCTATACATGTTATGTTATTCATTTATTAAGGACTACTCTGGCGAGATGGCGAGCTGCTCAAGTCGAGGAGAGTGGTGTTGCCGTCAAACAGAGGAGACCTTTTTTAGCCTCAGAGTGTAATGATCTGCCACAAGCTGAGAAGTGGAGATTACAAATTATAAGAGAGATTGCTAAAAAGGTTTCACAAATACAGAACGGTGCGTAAACTATAATATATACTAAGTAGAACTGTTACTAAATTGCACTCCTATCAAGGAATTTGTGGAGAGAGATTGTCAAATGATATTTTCAAATTATAATCATCACCCAAATTACTTGTATTTAAAAAAACGTTATTCATTAAAATGTGTGTTGATAATGCATTTAAAATTTCAGCTGGACTGGGTGAATTTCGTATAAGAGATCTCAATGATGAAATTAATAAGTTATTGAGAGAAAAAAGACACTGGGAAGAGCAAATTTTGACATTAGGAGGACCAGATTATGCTAAAGTTGGACCACGGATGTTAGATCACGAAGGAAGAGAAGTTCCAGGAAATAGAGGGTATAGATATTTTGGTGCAGCTAAAGATTTGCCAGGTAATTATGATAAAATACTTTATAACTTGTGTAACTCAACCGATGGTACTTGGTGGAAATTCATGTTGAATTAATTATAACATTTATAGTATCCACAGTGACTTTTTGTTGGACGCGAGCCGGCTTTCAAGAGCTTCCACTCTCATCATCATGCTAGCGAAAACCTTTTCGCTAGCCTGATGATGAGAGCGGAAGCTCTTGAAAGCCCGCTCACGTCCAATAAAAAGTCACTTTGGATGTACTATAAATAAGTGTTTTACTTGAATAACTATTCTCCATTATTCATTTTACTAGTAAACGAGGTAAGAAATGTCTAACTTCCATTGGCAGATGATCATGTGCTTTGTATATTAGCAATACCAATAAGTTTTCATCACTGTATACATTTTTATATTATATTGTTTCTAGGCGTACGAGAGTTATTTGATCAAGCTCCTCCACCTCCCCCTCGTAAAACTAGAACTGAACTTATGAGAGATATTGATGCCGATTACTATGGATACAGAGATGATGATGATGGCTTACTTCTGCCTCTAGAGAGGAAAGCAGAAAAAGAAGGTATTATATTTGTCAACAATCCCATTATCATAAATAATTATATTGATTCAATTGTTGAAATAATTTTTAATCAATTCATGCTCATTTTAGCTAGAGGAAAGGCTATAGCAGAATGGAAAGAACGAAAGGAGTGCGGAATCACTTGTGACCAAAGTGACAATATGGAAGACATATACGCAACGGTATGTTAGATTGACTCATTAAAAATATGTTTTTTTTTTTTCTTCTTTCTCCATCCAAAGACCTTGACCACCTCGACTTCTAGATTTAGTCCATTGTGGGATTTAGTCCTTAGATGTCTTCCCACAGACCTAAAACCTGAAAGAAATTCAAAATTTTGTGTGGGTTAGTTCCTTTGATCTGTTCTTGATCAGGAAAGTGTGAGCCAATTATTTTGGCTCTTGTTTGCATAATAGGTTCACATTCTGTGAGTAGATGCAAAGGAGTTTCATGTTCATTCATGCAGAATCTGCACAGATACATGTCTGTTAGTTTCATTATACATAAATGTTTATTGAGTCTACAGTGTCCCGTTAGTACTCTGGTGAGAATTCTTAGGTTCTCTTTATTAAGTTCGAGAAAGTCTCTACTTTTCTTTGATGAGAAACCTTTAATCAGGGTTTTCGCATGTTTCTGTCCTGGTATTGTTAACCAGTTATTAATAGCTTTTTCTTGCATTCTCCCATAGAGTGCCGTTTTTAAAGTGCTATTTGTGATGGGGCAGTGAGGCTCTGGTCCATAGGTCAGCATGTCAGCCCCCTTGTTGGCCATTTTATCCGCCTCTTCATTACCCTCATAGTTAGAGTGTCCTGGCACCCATCTTAATACAATTTTATTGTTATTTTCTATTGATAATTTGTTCAATGCATTGATACAGTTTTGAACTGTAACAGAGTTTACTTTACAGGAGTCTAGTGCTTTAAGTGCAGCTTGACTGTCTGAGTAAATGTAGATTTTTTTATTTCTGTATCTCCTATTTATATTTTCATAGGCGCATATTGTTATCGCAGTTATTTCTGCTTGAAAGATAGTTGCATTTTGACCCAGGTGTTTGCATATTTTTGCTTTTGGTGATATACCATATACACCTGAGCCCGTGCCGTTTATCTTTTTAGATCCATCTGTGTACCAAATCAAGGCACCATTTGGTTCCTGATACCAATTTTCTTTGATATCTGATCTGGATTGGATTTCTACTTTGTATGGTTTGAAAAAGTGGTAGATATTTTTCATTTTATCTTTTGGTAAACTAATTATATCATCTTTTTCTATTTCTATATTTAGTTTTGATTCAGAGAGCATGCTTATTTTATGTGCTTCTTCAATTGTCAATCTTATTATTCCCTCTTTTACCACCTTTTCTAAGTAAATGTGTAGCGGCGGTAGATTGAGCATTGCTTCTAATGAAGCTGTAGGAGTTGTGTGTAGTGCTCCTGTTACTAATAAACAGCCCATTCTTTGTAGTCTGTTTAGCTTTTCAATACATCCCTTTTGTTCTAGTTTGTTATTCCAAACTATTGATGCATATGATACAAATTGGTCTTACTACCGCAGTATATAACCAGAGCATTAGTTTGGGTTTTATTCCCCAATTATTTCCTACCAAACTTCGGCAGGTCCATAAGGCCTTCGTAGCTTTTTGTGTTACTTTATTAACATGTTCAGTCCAAGTGAGTTTATTATCTAGTGTGATACCTAGATATTTTGTCTCTTTGGAAAAGTTTATAGTATTTCCAAAAAGGATTGGTTTGGTAAGCTTTTCTAGCTTTTTTTTCCTTGTAAATGGGATTAGAGTTGTTTTGCTAGTATTAACTGTTAACCCATTCGTAATGCACCAGTGTTCTACCATCTTTAGCGCATTCTGCATTAATTCAGAGATAATGTCATATTCTTTACCTCTGATTATTATAACTATGTCATCAGCATAGCTTTGTGCATTATAACCATTGTCATTGAGCTTGCATATTAAACTGTCTGCAACTAGTGTCCACAGTAGAGGTGAAAGAACACCTCCCTGTGGGCATCCTTTGACAGTTTTAGCCTTTAATGTTTCATTTTGACAACATGTCATTGATCCGTTTTATTACGATGGGTTCTACCTGTTTTTGCTTTAGTCCATTTATTAAGACTTCTGTTGGGACCCCATCAAAGGCCCCGTCTATGTCTAGGAAGGCACATAAAGCAATTTCACCGTTTGATAGTGATTTCTGTATGTTATCCATTATTTCTATGAGGGCAGTCTCTGTTGATTTGCCTTCTTGATACGCATGTTGTTTATGTGTACAGGGTATTTTTGTAGGGTGTTGTCTACAAGATATCTATGGATTACTTTTTCCATTGTTTTTAGCATGAACGAGGATAGACTTATTGGTCTGAAAAAAAAAAATGTTAATACACCATCGCCCAACTTTAATTACAGAGTAAGCAGCTCTTTTAAGAGTACAGGGATGTCGTGGGAGAAGGTGATGCAATTGGTAAGGAGATGCTCTGAATGGAGGAGACTGTTTTCTGCCCTGTGCTCAGAAGAGGAGCGTTGAGGGCAATGTTGAGTTCTTTTGAACTTTCATTTTGTTTATTGCTTATTAATATGTTATCTATTTATGCAGGAGGCCCCAGACGAAACAGAGGAATCGACTGAGATCCAACCTCCTCAACCTGTCTTCACATCTCACGTAACAATTCCATCACAAAAAGATGTGGAAGAAGCTTTACTAAGAAAAAAGAAACAAGAACTACTGGAGAAATATGGATGTTTAGATGTCAAAATGGAAACGTGATTTTTATTATTATTTAGGTTATTATTTGCATTTAGTTCAAAAATTCACCTGGATAATTATTGTATCTCAGGGAAAACTAAGACGCTCTATCAAATATTTTGTGAAACAGTTCACTGGTAGCCTGGAGGTAGAGTCTCCGCCTGGTGAACAGGGGTCCGTGGATCCAACTCAGGTGCCAGCAAACTCCCCTTACTTAGCTTTTAGCTTACTGTGAAAGGTGTATTTAAGTTTATAGCTATCAATTTTCATGCACATTCATTTTTTACATCTCATATTACACATTAATTCTTGATTGATGTAATACATAATTTGCTAACAGTCAACAATGTCCATTCATTTAGAGTATATTTCCTTATTCATTTCTGAGAACTATTTGTGATATCTACTGTTATTTTCAAGACCTACAAGTCTCCATATATGGAGATGATATTCAATCTAAAGATGAACAATATTAAATCCTCAAGTATTTATTTATTAACACAAAGTATAGGAAATAGCCTTTACAGTAGAATAACTTTAATAAAAAACATACTTGGAACAAACACAATCAACATATAAGAGACAATGAATACAACATGACAATAGAAACTACTGGATATTCTCAACAGAAAGCATGTACTTTGAATAAACCCGCTCACAGCACATTTCATCATGGCATACTCTGAATCGTTGAAGATATCAACTTCACAGTAATTATTCCTTATTACATGGAGTCGATTCATTGATGAATAATACCGTACCATAGAACTATGACTCGGGATGCGCAAGTTCACTAAACCAAGCAGCTCTGGGCAATTCAGACAGCCTGTAGTAACTATTAATAATAATAATAATAAACTTTATTGCACAAAAAATCAACATATGAAAATATTCAATTTAACTACACAAATAAATTTTGGGAGCCGGATAATTCACCGACAACAATTTGCCGACGGGCAATTCACCGACAACAATTCACGGAGAGGATAATTCACCGACAGCATAATTCATCGACGTACATTTCACCAACAGACAATTTGCCGACAAATACAAAACAATATATTATTATAATCACGTTTTGTAATGTTGTATTTTATTGTTTATGTATTTGTGTAAAATTATGGTCAATAAAGATTTATTTATTATTATAATATAATATGAGCGTACTCAGATGTTGTTTTAGGATATAAAAATGAAAATATAATATATTAATAAACTCCCCCATTGTGCAAAATTATTTGTATATATCATGTTGTAATTGTTGTAATTATATAATTTTTGTCTGAATATTTTATACAATAAAGTTTATTATTATTACCCACAAAATATTCAAACACCCACTAGAAGAAACAATCTGTCTTTTTTTAAAAAAAAAAGAACTTCCGACCACGCCAGAATTATATTATTCGCATTTGTCGGTGAAATGTACGTCGATGAATTATCCTGTCGGTGAATTATCCTCTCGGTAATTTGTCCTCTCGGTGAATTGTCCATCGGTAAATTTTCCTAGACCCATAAATTTTGTGCAATGGGCGAGTTTATCGCAGAAGCGCGATATCTTCCAACTATTCCCTTCAATGTAAGGAGATCAAACAACACTCTGCGATCGTGCAGACTAACAAGCCTCATCTCCATCGACAAAAAAATCATAGTTCAGACCACAGATTATATATTATTCAGACTATCAATGGGAACACCCAGGCGGTAGTTTACATGTCGTAAGAATCTATGTTGAATGTATAAATAAGTAGGTCATAAATCTTTCATCTATCCCAGATTTGTTTATAAAATTATTTCAGTACTGATACAATTGTCTCTTTTGAATGATACTGATGACTCATGGAATGTGAAGGAAATAAAAAATAATTGTAATATATTTTTCATACAAACAATATGTACCCTTCTATAATTTATATGAGGAACACTACACCACCAATTTAATATTTTCATCTGAATTATTATTATTTCGATGATTTGTAAAGCGCCGTTTTGTGAAAAAAATCCACCTCAAGGGCACTCTTTGCTAACTAAGGTTGTGCCAGGATTATTCCGTGAGATTTCTTGAATAGATAAGTCTTCAGTTGGTTCTTGAAACGAGATATGTCCTGCGTTTCTCTGATCATTTGTGGAAGCCTGTTCCAGACTACAGGTGCAGATATTGCAAAAGCACGCTCCACGTACACTGGTTTAGATACAGTACTGGTCACCTCCAATTAAGTTGTAATATCTTGACAAGACCTAAGTGTTCTCTGTCTATGACTTAACGCCTGTCTACCGCAGAGTTCCATGATATATTCTGGGGCCATAGCATGAAATGCCTTAAATACTGTCAAACACACTTTAAATTCGACTCTCTCCGGACATCTGAGCCAGTGAAGAGATTGAAGGGTGGCAGATATGTGTGAAGAGCGATTCAGTTGATAAATGAAACGTGCAGCCGCATTAAAAACGGACTGAATCCTCTGGAGTTGATATTGTGGCAGATTTGCGAGGATGCCATTGCAGTAATCCAATTGTGATACGACGAATGAGTTAATTATGGGTTTAGCTCCGTCGGTTGATATGTTTTTCCTTATGTTCTTGAGCTGCCTTAAAGTATAGAAACCACTACTAACAGTAGATGATATGTGTTTCTCCATCGTAAGGGCGTTATCAAGATGCACTCCGAGGAACTTAACGTGGTTAGATGGGACTATGTCCACGTTTTGTACACGAATAGGGTCAGCGTTTATGAGATGTTGTCTTCGTGGAGACGCTATCCAGAGAAATTCAGTTTTGGTGGGGTTGATTTTAAGCATATTGTTAGACATCCAGGATGAAATGTCCGTTATACACAAAACGACTTCTTGTTCAAGAGCAGATTTGGATTCCGGGGTGCATGATTTAAAGAAAATGCGATCGTCTGCATAACAATATGTTGTAAAGTGAATATAATAAAGTATGTGAATATAATAAAAGTTTAATATTATCATCTAAATATTTTTATAGTCAATAATCACAATTTCAGACACTTGACTATTTTTTTGTGAAAATCTCCATGGCACGGATATGCACACAATGCTTCATCACATTATTATTAATAATTATCAAATACAAAATAGGAAGTAGGGAAATTACTGCCTGTCCTGTTGATCCATTGTGCCAGCCAGTGAAGACGTCAGTTTTCCGAATATCTGCCTCGCATATGTATTCAAATGTAATCCGAAAATGTCGAGGTCTGTGAGTCCATTGTTGTAAAATGATTTATATCTGTTTAGGGGTCTATGCAATTCTACATTTCTATTCGCAGCTGGCAAATAAAATAAATTATGTGTTTGAGCTCTAGCAGTGATTTGGTGAAGCTCAAAAGTATCAAATACAGAGCTACAGACTTAAAGCAATATACAGGTGTATCAAATATATTTTGATTTCAAGAAGGGGTAGCTTGATTAGTAGAACAATTATATGAAAGTGTCGTTCAATCTGTTTTCAACATTTTCTAGCTGCTCCCTGTACTTACCAAAGAAAGGATTCCAAATCACACTTCAGTACCTTCTCTAATATTGATAAGGATGCTAATAGTGTTCCACGAAGTCAATATCCTTTAACGCGTTCACTGCCTAACAGAAAATAAGTTTCCTTCAACAATGCCAGATATGTTTTTGAAGTTTCCAATACTTATAATTTGTTTATTTTTTACCAATTTAATTTAATTTATGTGAAAAAAAATTGTGGTACATTTGTAATACTTTTTGAATACTCTACAATAAGAGACATTTGCAAATACAACGCTCGTCAGCAATGTCCGCGTAAACTAATGAAAAGAAGAAAATTAAGAGTTTTAGAAACAGTTTCTATTATCATTGGGTGCATCCATATAGTAGGATGTGAACGTCAATCACCAATTTTAATCAATCGGAGCAACTTTCGCATCCTACTATCTGGACGTACCCATTGGAGAAAACAGTGAACATCAGCGGACCGAGCCCTGTGGAACACCAGATTACATTGATAAATTTAAAGAATTTATTTATAGGAATAGTAAGTCACTTGTTAAAAATTGTTTGCTGTACAAATAAAAGATTGCATAGAATATCCTCAAAACACCTGTTTGTTATCTCTAATTTTGTATCCTGCAAAACTGTAAAAAAACTATTATACCTAAAGAATTTTAAGTAAATTCAGTGACTATTAGAATCTAAATTAGAAAATAAAACAAAGTTTGTTAGATTTCTTTATTGCCAAGCAATACAAGTCTTTTTAAGCCTATAATATAATTTTTATCACCAAAATGTACATCCACATTCTACGAGGGTTGCCTTTTATATTTCGGGATTTGGCAACCCTGGTGTTGCAATCTGTCAACTGACAGCTCTATCGTAAAGTTAGAAGTTTTTGAGGTTATACGTACTTAGAACGTTTTGACATACGAGCGCTATTTGTGTTGTTTACAGTAAATTAAAAGATTCATCTGCCCCCAAGAATGTAATTAAATCGTGAACATTTTCGTGCGATTATTTTTTACAACTTTCGACGTGGATTAACTCAGCAGCAGTGCATGAATGAACTTAATTTAATTTTTGGCGATGAAGCTCCATCAAGGACCAGTGTTTATCGATGGTATGGTGAATTCAATCATGGTCGGAGTTCACTCCAAGACGAATTTGGTGAAGGTCGTCCAAAATCAGTTGTTGATCCGAAAAACATTGATGCTGTGCGCGAACTGATATTGCAAGATCGTCATGTGACCTATCGTGAGATAGAGACAACCTTAGGCATTAGTGGGACCAGCATACACTCAATATTCCATGAACATTTAACTGTCAAAAAAAATTGTTCGCGTTGGATCCCACACAATTTGTCAATCGCTCAAAAAAAGGCTCGTGTCGATTGGTCGAAAGAAATGCTTGAAAAATACGATCGCGGTGCTTCAAAACACGTCTATGACATCGTGACAGGTGATGAATCGTGGATTTACGCGTATGAGCCCGAAAGTAAACAGCAGTCGACTGTATGGGTGTTTCAAGATGAGCCAAATCCAACAAAAGTTGTTCGCGTACGAAGCACTTCCAAGCAAATGGTCGCATGTTTTTTCGGAAAAACTGGACATGTCGCAACCGTACCACTAGAACAACGCAGAACAGTCAATTCTGAGTGGTACACAACAATTTGTTTGCCAGTTTTCCTCCAAGAAATCAGGAAAACCAACCGCCGAAGACGGATCACTCTACACCACGACAATGCGAGTTCTCACACATCGGCTCAAACAACTGCATTTTTGAGCACCCAAAACATCGATTTGATGAGTCATCCGCCATATAGTCCTGACCTTTCACCAAATGACTTCTTTTTACTCTCACACGTAAAAAACAAACTGAGAGGTCAACGTTTTTCGACACCTGAAGAAGCGGTTGCTGCATTTAGAATGCATGTTTTGGAGATACCTCAATCAGAGTGGAAAAAGTGCTTCGACAATTGGTTCAAACGCATGCAAAAGTGTATAGATCTTCATGGGGAATATTTTGAAAAACAATAAAGTGATTTTCGATTATTAATATTTGTTTTTGTTCTCTAATCCCCAAATATAAAAGGCAACCCTCGTATCAACATATTCATAGGGGATTATAATAATTGAGGAATGTTTTACAATACATGTATAATAATAATAATAAGAAGACATAATATGTAAATGAGATAAGTATAGATTGTAACAGTGATACTTTTAATATTAATAATTAGAATCTCATAACTTATTATTACCTATGTACAACACTGTCATTACTCCATTACTCTTAACATGATATATAATTCTCATCATATATGTAACTGTTTTACTATAACTTTAAATACTCTCTTTGTATTCCTATTTCATAATACCTCTTTAAAACAATGATATAAATGCTTTAAAATTATGTGATTATCAACAAAAACGGTCAATTAATATAACATATAAATGCTCAACTTTTATAGTGCCACTGGCTAAAAGTACATTAGTTACTCTAACTAGAGAGTGAATTTATATTATGTAGACAAGACGAGTAGTGTATCCTTAGTATCATAATACTTATAATATTGTTAAGCAAACCAACAGCTGATAGTGGTGCACTTGGTGTGCCCATAACATATACATATTACAATACCATTAGCACAGTGGTTCTTAACCTTTTTGGGGGTACCGAACCCCACCAGTTACATATTATGTATTCACCGAACCCCTCCTAATTTGAAATATAAAATTAGATTTTTACAAATTCAAAACATGGTAGGTATATATTTATATATAGGTGTACAAAATGAAAAAAATATAAAAAACAAAGATCAAAACATTAAATTTTAATAATTAAATCAAAACAATTATCAGAGTATTTTTTTCTTTTTCCAACTCGCAAAACTATCTTGCCTTTAAAATGATTTTCACCGAACCCCTGGGGTTCGATCGAACCCATGTTAAGAACCACTGCATTAGCATATCACAATTAAACCAGACTGTCAATATACTGTCTACTGTACTATGTTATATTAGGCCGATTCCAATAATTTAACTCTGAAAACTACCGGCTATTTACAATGGAATTCTATCTACCTATAATTGGCATCTCAATAACGAAAATGATCCAGAATTATCCTCTTTTGGGTACCTGGACACATCGTGGTTGAGGGTAATGAACAAGCTGGCAAGAAAAGGTGCGGCAATGCAACTCTATGGACCAGAACCATTTTGTGGTCTGGGACATACGTTTTTCCAAGAGGAAATTAAAGAGAAAGGGAGACAAGTAAGAAACAAACTATGGAAGGATCTCTCTAGGCTTAGGCAAGCCAAAGAACTACTCGGAGGATATAACTTCGGAAGAGCCAAGGTATGCATTAATCTAAGTAAAACAAGCAGTACGGGCTTCCTAATGGGTCACTGCAGACTCAAGAACACTTACACAAACTGGGACTTGAAGAAGACGGTACTTGATTTTTTCAACATCTTTTGGCGGAATGCAAGTGGAATTTCTACACACCTTAGATCCCCTCAAGATCCTGGACTTCATAGGATGTCTAGGACTTGAAGGTTCGCTTTGACTGGTAACAACAGGAAAGCTAAGTAGGGGGAGTACAATAGATCTTGTAGGTCGCGGTGCATATTAAACCCCAACAATAAAATAAATAAATACAAGATCAGTATTTCTATCATTTGTTAGTCAATCCCTTCAAAATCGCTCATAAAGATTTTGGATTTCATCTTTATGATTTGCGTAATTGATGACTATATTTATTGATACTGAAAAAGAAATATACAATGAAGGACACCTTGATGATGAACATACATTATGTTATGATATGAAACAAATATAATCTTTTATGGGATGTCATTCATTATTAGCTACAGGAATTGAACAGGCGGCATTTTGTTGTGACCCTGAGTCTAGACACCCTCCAAATTCTGTTCATGTTATTGAAAACCCCGATGGTAGCTCCTATGCAGATTGGTGAAGTTGAACATCATTACATGTACAAAAGAGTAGGTATATTTACATTTGCAAACAAGATGAAGACGTGGAAATATTGTATATTATCGTCTTGAATAGATATTATTAAATTTGTACGGTATGACTAAACTCAAGTATAGGTTAAAATCTATATTCAGCTTTTTTACTGAAACTGCAAAATCAAAAGTTGGATAGGTGTTGACAGATAGATGGGTTATTGGAAGCGGCCAAGTCTATAAATGCATCCTATCTAAGATAGGATATGTTAAAATGAATTTTAGCTACACACTCAATTTATGTTAATTAATTGAGCTTCTTGTACCCTTCTATTATTAATTTATATAACAAATTATTTACCAATTAATGCATATATTTTTTATCACTTGTGACAAAGATGTTAACTCTTAAAAATAATGCATTTGAACAAGACTAAGTTAAGATAATTTACAAGAAAATTTTAAACGTGTTATGACAAACTATTGTACAGTTAAGTACAACCCGTCCTTATAACTATTACATATTTTCCAATAATCAGATCTAATATTTTTTTCCACAGTTTCCACATTTTTTCAAAGTTTTATCCACATTGTTTATGCACATTTTCACAATAAATTATAGAGTACACAATTTATTTTAAATTTAATGTCTTCACTCATACATGAATTAGCCTTTCTTAATACAAAAATTCAAAATATGTTTTTTGGTATGACTAATTCTTTATGATTTTGTTGTTTCATTAACTTAAGTAATGAAAATATTTAAATAACATAATATAAAATAATACACAGTACAAAAATCAAATATTAACAAAGAGCAAAATGATAACTACTGGTACATACAGAAATAAAAGGGAACATATCTACTGTGATATAAAAATAAAAAAAAGGAATGGAAATAGAAATGGGGACAATACAAAATATGTATTATTAATTTATATTAAAAGAAACTTTGTATTTTCCACTAGAATAATTTCAATTATAGTAAAAACGTTTTCGGTAAAAGTAACAATACTGATGATGGAATTAGTAGTTCCGAAAACGTTTTGACTATAATTGAAATTATTCTAGTGGAAAATACAAAGTTTCTTTTAATATAAATTAATAATAAATATGGAATTCCACAGTGTTAATCACGAAACATTCGAAAAAAAAAAAACAAAATATGTAATGGATAAGTGTTTTACAATTTAAAATTTGACTAAATTTTTATGGCGGAGGTTACTGAAATAGATTCTGCTGTTTTTCATCACTTTCAAAATCACTCCACGCATTATTGAGCTCCATAAATATCAATTTGGCTATGTTTTCATTCTCTGTACCCATTTGCTGTAACAGAAATGTCATTTTAAGCTTTGCACAATATACCATCAGCATCAATATAATATTTCAACACATTTACAGTAAATGAATAACATACCTTGTCTGGATGAATGGCCAAACAGGCCTTACGATAAGCTTTTTTAACATCTCCTGGATTCACTAACTGTCCCATATCGCATTTAGACCAGCGACAACTTTCCCAAACAACCGTATGTAATGAACATAATAGTGCACGAATGTTAGATTTTTTTCCATCAGCCTAAAACAAAAGATTGAATATAAGTGGAAAACAGATTGTGAGTCATTAATGTAACTAAAGATTATTGACATTTATAATTCTAGGTTCGGCGGACTAAAGCACATAAGTCAAAAATTCCATATTTTTTTATTTCAACTTGCCTGTTTTTAATCAATACACAACTTTGCTAAAGAATGCAAGTCAAATATGTCTACAAATTTACATTTTTAATAAAACTTTTGTGAATAAAAAATAGCCTTTTTTGATTTAACTAGACTTTATTATTGTATTTTTTGTTTCTCATTGTTGTTGTTTCTGACGTATGTGCTTTAGTCCACCAAACCTACAATGATATAATAATAACACTGACCCATTCATGAATAATGAGCCTCTCAGGATCCATTTCTTTAACATTTTCTTCTTTTCTCATCTGATTAATGGTCCTTGGACCTTGGTCTTTTTTTGCGGCAAATTCATAACCTTGACTGCCAAGCAAATCTCCAAATACATCTCCAGGTTTTTTGCCTTTGTCGTTCCCTGGTGCCTTTGGTGGTTCAAAGTGTGATCGACTGTAAAGGTAAAATCACCTTGGATGAAGAGTTATTGAAACTTAAGTAGTTGTACATGAAAAATACAGTTAGTGCTGATTTCATAAAATACAAACTCCCTTTAACTTTAAGTGCGATTTTAGTTTCATAAACTAACTTTAAATTGAAAGAACCTTTAACTCAGTTCGATATCACAATACCAGATTGATATCTTAATGCAGAACTATCCTGAGTATCTTAGGGTGATTTTGGTTTCATAAACTAATTTTAAATTGAAAGAACCTTTAACTCAGTTCGATATCACAATACCAGATTGATATCTTAATGCAGAACTATCCTGAGTATCTTAGGGTGATTTTGGTTTCATAAACTAATTTTAAATTGAAAGAACCTTTAACTCAGTTCGATATCACAATACCAGATTGATATCTTAATGCAGAACTATCCTGAGTATCTTAGGGTGATTTTGGTTTCATAAACTAATTTTAAATTGAAAGAACCTTTAACTCAGTTCGATATCACAATACCAGATTGATATCTTAATGCAGAACTATCCTGAGTATCTTAGGGTGATTTTGGTTTCATAAACTAATTTTAAATTGAAAGAACCTTTAACTCAGTTCGATATCACAATACCAGATTGATATCTTAATGCAGAACTATCCTGAGTATCTTAGGGTGATTTTGGTTTCATAAACTAATTTTAAATTGAAAGAACCTTTAACTCAGTTCGATATCACAATACCAGATTGATATCTTAATGCAGAACTATCCTGAGTATCTTAGGGTGATTTTGGTTTCATAAACTAACTTTAAATTGAAAGAACCTTTAACTCAGTTCGATATCACAATACCAGATTGATATCTTAATGCAGAACTATCCTGAGTATCTTAGGGTGATTTTTCACAGGAGCAGTTTAAATTTTTGTTTGTGTAATAAAAATATCTATAGCAAATATTGACATGCATTATTATAAACAAATCTAAAAACTCTCATCCATAAAATTATCTTGCATTTATTCTTGTTTCTTCATACTTAAGACCTGCCACTCACTGGCATTTAGTTGCTTTGATAGATTCAAAATGAAATACAAAATATTGAATGCGGCCACATGCACGAGCAACCAATTAGTTGCTGCAATTTAGTCCTCACCGGTGAGTAAACCGTAGTGAGTTGCCAGTGCGCAGCAGGACTAACTTATTTTGACCAAAATTTAAAATTAGGCTAGTTCTGCATTAAGGTAGCGACTGATGTCAACAATATCGATACTTCTACAATATTGACACATGTTTGTTTAAGACATTAAACATGACCAGTTTACCAATAATGTATGCCACCCATCTTAAATATCTTTTGGCTTCAACTTCTACTGACATGGAGAGGATGATTTGCATGTTTATTTTTCATAGGATTTTTCCGGAAGTGAAATGGAAGTGTTTGAAAGAGTGAACAAAGAAACTATATGCGAGATAAAAGTTGGAGGTGAATGTTTGGAGCAAGTAAGAGAGTATGTATATTTTGGAAGTATCTTTGAGAAGGATGGAAGATGTGATAGGGACATTGAAAGAAGAAAAATGACTGGTGCTTGAGTGAATGGTGCACTTCAACCTATTGTCAGAAATGGCAATGTGTCGAACATTGCTAAAATGCTAGTGCACAATACCATTCTGTAACCATAATTTACGTATGCAAGCAAGACATGGACGTTGTTGAAGAAGGACGAAAGTTGAACAAATGCAGTGGAGATGTGATCACTGAGAAGAATGGTTGGTAAAACGCTGCATGATAGAGTAAAGAATGAGGATATTAGAAGAATGAGCGGATGCAAGAAGCATGTTGTGGACAGAATGCGCGTGAATAAGCTACGGTGGTTTGGACATGTTGAACGAATAAATGAAGTAAGAGGGACAAAGAAGATATACTTGTTTAAATAAAAGGGGGTTAGGAAGCACGGGCATCCGAGTACCATGTGGCTTGATCACGTAGATCAAATTCTTAAGGATGCCTGTGTGATGAGTAAGAGGAACCAAGAAGGAGAAATTGTATGAATATGAAGGAAGTGTGTCAAGATAGATCTATTTGGAATTCCATTCTCTCTGCCTACCCCCACATGACATGGCGTGAGGGTATAGTATAGTATTTTTCAGGAGGCAAGCATGATATTTTATTACCAAAATAATCCCTAAGCATTCGGCTCAGTATTGTATTTGTTATTACTTAACCTCGTGACTTTGGAACTTGCTACAGGACTTATAATATTGTATTTTACCAGTGGGACATTATGCAATGTGTTTATTGTTATTCCTATAAAATAGAATTTTATACATATACTAACTTAAAAATTAATTCAATACATTGAAAATGCTTTGGAGAAAATCTTGCAATTTAGTTAACCTTTCATAAATTTCCTCAATAAATTTCAGTAAAATTCTAATATCCTAGGAAATAAATTAGATATTTAAAATGTTTACGGCTTCCAGTTAGCCCAGTGGACGAGGTCCGATATAAAATGGATTATTATTTTACTTCTGTCTTTCCTAATTACAGAGTCTCTTGATAACATAAGTCTGCTGGCTATGCCATTATAAAAATAGAACATTATTATCAGAATACTTTACCTATAATCAGGTTGATGAGAAGGACTAGGAGTAGTTGCAGTGGCTCGATGTATGGGGCTGGATAGTCGTGAAGTATTAGATGAGTTCTCTCCACTCCTCAATCCAGTTGGAGGTGGAGGTGGGCCCGTAGTGGTGGGACCAGTTTGTTGAACATTAGTGGGTGATGATAAACCAAAGTCACCCAGATCAGCGAATGGATCACGTTTTGTTGCAGTTTCATTTGGCAGTTTTCCTGTATCAAGTAAAAAACATAATGATACAATTTGTCTTCTGCTTTGTTATCTATCAATGGTCCAGCATGTTGATATTACCATATTAAATGTAATACATATATACCTATTGATAATTTTAAAATGTATTTATATAACTACTTGTAGCTTGTAAACAGTGTGTGCCATCAGGGTTAGCACTATGCATTGAACAATTATTATTCACATTATGATTAAAATATTTACAAAGTATTTAAAACATCTTTTGCATTGATTTACTTGTTAAAACTGTATCAGTTGAAACATTGTGGGTGCAGTCTACCTTGGTACGGGCTCATGCTCAGTTAGGTACATCTTATAATAAGTTATTGTTGAGATTAATGAAAACAGGATACATTAAATAATGGTAAAAAAATAATATAAATAATAAGTTATTGTTGGAATTAATGAAAACAGGGTACATTAAATAAAACTGAATATTTTATTAAATAAAATATAAAAATATATTATTGAGCACTGTTTAATCTCCACTATGTTAGGTTAGATACCGAACGTTTTCGCCTATACTTGTAGGCATCTTCAGGGAAACTGAAATCTAAAAATTATGAGGGCTGTTGTTCATGTGGTGAGAAGGGTGCAGGTAGTGGGAGGGGTAATGGTAGATATGGAGGCGGGATGGTTGGCAGGAGTAGTAGATTTCAGTTTCCCTGAAGATGCCTACAAGTATAGGCGAAAACGTTCGGTATCTAACCTAACATAGTGGAGATTAAACAGTGCTCAATAATATATTTTTATATTTTATTTAATAAAATTAAAAATGGATTTCCACAGCGTAAACACAAAAACTCTTGAATTATTAAAAGTGAATAGTTAAAAAGAAATAAAACATAAAAAAAAACTAACCACATGCTTTTCTACTATGTTTACCATTGGCAGGAAGAACACTAGGAGTAAGTAGAGAAGCATTGTCATTGACTTTGGGAGCAGCTAGTCCGAAGGGATCAAAGTCTAAATCAGTCATAGAACTGGAACAGTTTGTAGTTCCAAACATATCTGCCATATCTGATGGTTTATTCTGAAAGTAACACATTTATGTAAATCAATTATGTAAAAAAAAAAAAATTAAAATGAGAAGATGTCAATTTATTTTATTCGTTCGTACATTCGTTTTAACATCAATCATAATTAAGTATTTTTATATCCATTGTTATGTCATTGTTGTCTTTGTATTTTATAAATTTATGTAAATATGTAAAAGGCTTCTTGCCGTATATATTTCTAAAATAAATAAAATAATAAAGTATCATAAAATTATAAGCTATACAATTCAATGCACAGAAGGTGAGTTTACTTTCTTTCTATACGAGGGTAAGGTGAAAAGTTCTCGGCCTGACAATGAAAGACTGCGGTTTTCAGCAAAATAAATATTATATTTTACTACATAATCTCCTTTGACTTCAACACACTTGATCAAGCATTTCTCCAACATCAGTAATTCTTCCAGGAAGTAAAAGTCTGGAAGGTTGCCAAATTATTCATCTACAGCCCTTTCAACTTCTTCATTGGATGCGTAGAGCTTCCCAGAAACAAATTTCTTCAAGTTTGGGAACAGAGAAGTCTGAGGGTGCCAAATCTGGAGAAAAAGGGCGATAGACGAGAAAGTCGTACCCCAAGTCATGCAGTTTTCCCATCACCAACACACTTTAGTGTACAGGTGCGTTGTCTTGGTAAAAGATGATTTTTTTTTTTCACACCAGGCCTGTTTTCACGAATTTCGCCATCCAAATTGGTTTATTAGGTTGGAGTAATATTCGTCTGTAATTGTTCTGCCTTTTGCAAGATAATCAGTTTCCAGCAGATGCGATTGACTTCGCTTTCTTTGGCACTGAATCACCGGCTTCCACCCCCAAGTATAGTAGTGGAACAATGTCTCATCCATAGTGACAAATCAGCGCACAAAATTTGTCAGATCCCTATTGTATCGGTCCAAAGATTGCTGCGAAAATCGTTTGCGAATTTGTTTTTGATTGACATTCAACGAATGCGGCACCCTTTTTGCGCAGAGCTTTTTCATCCCTAATTCTTTGAGAAAATGTTTCGCACTCTTTTTTTCGATATCTCTACAGGTTCAGCAATCTCATTCACTTTCAGTCGCCTGTCGTCCATTTCGTCCGTCCACAAAAGTGCACGATATCATGCACTTTTTCTATGGTTTCCGGTGTGGTTGTGGTTTTTGGCCATCCTTCAGGTGGGTCATCTTTGAGGGATGTGAGACCACCTTTGAATTTAGCAGCCCATTTTATAATGATTGACATTTAAGGAGCAGAGTCCCGTAATCTTTTGTCAACTTTGGATGAATTTTCGTTGGGGTTAATCCATCTACAGTGGGGCCAGTATACCAATGCACCTCAGGTATGATGGTCTCTTTTATTCATAGGCAGGTATCAGCAACCAAAGGCATTGTTATAGAATATTTTATTTTCTACATTATTATCTAATCCTTGTACCTGTATACCTACATACGTACTGCGCGCCTTACGGTGTAGACCAAGCATGTCAAACTTGCGGCCCGCGGGCCTCATGCGGCCCACAACGTATAACTTTGCGGCCCACTAGCAGTACAAAACATAACGGTACAAAAAAAATACTCTTTATTAATTTTACCTTTTTTTATGCTTTTCAAAATAAACCTAGTTTACAGTATAAACATTTTTTTTGTGGCCCACATAAACTTTTTATTTTTTATTTGGCCCGTGTTAGGATTTGAGTTTGACATGCTTGGTGTAGACCAAGGACCACACACCCTTTTCGCTTGTTGTTTCTGTCACATTAATATAAAGGTTCCTGTTTGGATATTTTGTGCCAAAAAAATATTACCTATAAAAGTTTTCAAGTATGCATATTAGTACAGTAGATTAGTTAAAAAGGATATCAAATAATTGGAAGTAGGCAGTTACATACAAAGAATAGTTGTAATAGCTACATTATAACACTCTATTAGTCTAGGATAATTAAGAAAAAAAACAATAGGGATTTACTGAATGAATCTCAATACAAAACTGCAGATAATGCATTTTATGATTTATGACTAATTTTTGTCAGAGAATTCCAAAATTAACTTATCAGAAATCATCCCTTATATTCTTTAGTTTTAAACGAGCCTTCGGGATCGCAACATCTAACAGTGAAAGTTTATTTTAGTGTCAGTTTATAAATTATAAAAATATGCCTACTAAACGTCAAGTGTTGACTACCCAGTATCGCGAATTTGTGATACGTCTTCGTGATTATTTTACAAAGGAAATTTTCTATTTCAAAGTGGAAAAAATTAACTGATTGACAATCTCTGATAAATGTATCGTTGATGGTGAGACGTAAGGAAGTTGAGTAAACGTGTAGCGGGGGTTCAGGTGCACTCATATACTGGCTCCACTGTAAAACGAAGAACTTTATGTTTATTCATTTTAATGAAAAGCAAGCAAGACGTCGACTGCAAAAATTTGTGTGAAGAAACTACTAAACAGAACAAGTTGAAATTTGTCATATGAACTAATGACTCACGTAGCCAGGTGGGGAACATAAACTTTTGCTGATCGGAGTAGCATCTCTGTGTCAAGCTGAGAACTTTTCACCTTACCCTCGTATATAAGAGTGATAAGAACAGAACAAGATGAAAATGTGTTGTTTGTAACTACAATTAGACTGAAAACATTCTAAATTATACTCTCACACCATATTCTAAATAAGACAGGCAGAGAGAATGAAACGCCACTCAGATTTATCCCTCATACTTCTTTTGCTTCTTCCACATTCATATAATTTATCATACACACATTTTGATTTTTTCTCACTAAAGACACGAGAGTGGACTAGCCACGTGGTTTTCGGACACCGGCACTTACATTCCCTCTTTCAGTTAGATATATCCTCTTTGTCATCTTTTCATCATCAACTGAAAACATAATTAATAATAATAAAGACAATTTATATTTGGCGCCATTTAATGATCCGTGACTATCTCAAGGGTGCCGTGGCTTTTCTTGAAAAGCAGTGTTTTCAGCTTACTTCTGAAAGTTGCAGTGTGTTGGTTCTGTCTTACATGAAATTGGATTACGAAAATCAATGTCATCAAAACTGAGAAGCAAAGTTTTACAGGGTTTTGTGTTGTAATACTTGCAAAAAGGTAGTTTCTATGGTGAGACAACATAAGACGAAAAAAAAAAACGGTCTCAGATTTTCAGAATTTTATGATCTGCCTTACCTGATTTTGATCCCCTGTACAAACACCACTAAGGAAATCGCCAAATGTATCGTCTTCAGGGAACAGGAGATTAGCATCTTTATTCTCAGTTGGTTGAGGAGTTGTTTTACTAGGGGGAGGAGGGAAATTGGCAAAAATATCAAATGTATCCGTAGTGTTAGTTGTGACATTGACTGGTGTAGTAGATGGTTGATCAGTTGTTTTAAGGCTATCAGCTGGTGCAGAGTCATTTGGCAGCTGACCATCAGGTGTGGTATCTCGTAACTTCTCGCTGAGATTGTCTGGAGGAGGACGTCTGGGGGGCTGGGGAGACGGTGGCGCAGGACGTGCAGGTCGAGGACGACTTCTAACCACCGTCACTATAATAACAATAAAAAAATCATATTATTGATTTCATGTATTGCAATGTGTCTATTGAAATAGAATATATTAAAATATAATTCAGTATTTCAGCACTATGACATGACTTACCAAAATTATCAACAGTTTCGTCTCTTTCAAGAAGTGTTGAGAAAAGCACCTGGCTAGTTCTTAATGCATATGTTTCATCCTGAGTCCATGGTTCAGGCTCTAGTGGAGCACGACCTGTTCCACCAACCACTATACCCACTATAACACTAACACCTGATGGATAGTGGTCATTACCTTCAGAGCAATCATCTAGTTCAGATCTACAAAAATAATCAACTTCATAAATTTGTGTATTTGATCATCTTGATCATAAAAATAAAGCACAATATATCGAGGTTACCGGCAAGAGTCCAAGAGGAAGGGCAAAGCACAAATGTTATGAAGTAGTGAGACAAGACTTGCAGGACTGCAATGTTTCCTATGAGTATGCACTTGACAGAATTAAGTAGCGAAAAAAAAAACAAGAAAGGCAGATCCCACCACCGTGTGGGACCAATAATTGCCCAAGGAGAAGAAGGTCATCTTGATGATAAAATTTTACCAACGTGAATATATATCAATTAATACCTGTTGAATCTTAAGACGAGTTGATCTTGTGGAACATATCCCGTGTGGAACTGAAGTTGGAACATTTTTATTCCAGTGGGACGTCCTAATTGATGGCGGGCATGATACATTACTATAGTAACGTCTCCTGTAACTGTTGTATTTAGTTGTAATAAACACTGGAAATAATTCAAATAAATTAGCGCCACAGGCACAGACAACCTGTTGAAAGCAAAACATCAATGCAATAATAAATTAATAAGTCAAGGAACCTTAAGTGACAACTAACCTTCCCCTCAGAAACATTGAAGACATGCAATTTGTCATAGTCTTGCAATGTCGACAAGACACATCTATCATTATTGAAGACCTCCACATAAGGTCTGCATCCATCTCTCACTTTGGTAAATAATGGTACTGGTTGTATTGTAATAGTCATCAATGTCACAGGCTTGTAATGTGGCAACGTTGGATCTGGCCTACAAATGTTCAATGTGTATAAATGTTAAAATTATCAATTACCTGAAGCAAGATAAATGTAATAGTACATAAATTTCAATATTTATTTACCGAATAATATTAGTTAGATAATATAAATATCTGAGTTGACTAGGTGGCATGTTAGGGGGGCAGCGGCGCACAGCAAACATTTGAAGAGAATCCTCTGGAACGGTTACCAGTCGACAATACAGCATTACAGCACACATCACCACACAGCTCAATAACTTGCCATCCTAGTAGACAACAATAAACCAAATTATTTTACAAAAATAACACTAAGCCAATGTTGACATTTGATTCAATGTAAAACATAATATAGGGTCTCTAATTTAGATAAAAATAACGCTAAGTCAACTTTGACATACTTCTTGCCAAATTAAAATATTATCATTTCTCTGACAAAACTTTTCACTGGTTCAGCTCTTACCTAAGATGTAGGACTCAATGTACCAAAACAAAAGATAATCAAACTTCCAATTGGTTGCCATTGACCGCAGGAGTTCCTCAAGGTATCCTTTCACCTCTTTTATTTTCACTCTATATCAACTCAATAGTCAAACACATAAATGTTATAAACCATCTGTTTACAGATGATTTACAACATTTATACTCATTCCAAGTTGGATCAAGCGCAGCTTGGACTCAGTTACATAAATGGTGAATTGGACCGTATTTCCCATTGGGCACAGCAGAATGGTCTGTTGCTCAATTTTTCAAAATCCCAAACAATCTTAATGGGTTGTTCTCGCCACTTACCTCAAATTCGAATGGACTTATTACCTAAACTATATCTCGATGATAACTCTGAAATCCCATTCAAAAAAGGTAAAAAGCCTAGTTATTATTTTTAACACGTTGCGTGCCTATAACACGGATCCGTGTATCTTGGTGCCCACTACACGGATCCGTGATCATTCACTTCAACATAAGCACTTGTCAGTTTACGAGAACATTGCTGGCGAGCGTTGTATTTGCATGTGTCTCTTATTCTAGAGTATTTAAAGAGTATAACTAATGTACCTCAATTTTTTACATAAATTAAATCTAATATTGGTAATAAATACACAAATTAGTAAGTATTGAAAACTTGAAAAAACATATCTGGCATATTTGAAGGAAAATTATTTTTTGTTATGTAGTGAATGTGTTAACCAATATTTATCTTGGCAACCCCAGCTTGGGGAGGTGAGCCACAAATTTTTCTTTAGTTTCCACTCCCTTAAAAACCACCAAAATTATCTGGCTCAAGAGACTAAAATACTCCTATCTCAAAGCCTACTACTTCTTTTGTTGGAGTATGCGGATGTGCCCTACATCACTAATGAACAACTAATGAAACTGGAGCATTTCCAAAATATTTGCATTCATTTCATTTTTGGGCTTCGTAAATTTGATCATATCTCTCAAAATCGGAACGAGCTCATCGTAATCTGCATAGGTACTCTTTGCTTACTTTTTAATATACTCCACAGTCCAACCACCCCGAATTATCTAAAACCCTGTTTCACGCCTTTGGATCTCATCGTTTGCTTCTTCGTTCTGGTGCACTTGGTACACTTACTATTACCCCTTATTGTTCATCCTTTTTCACATCTTTCTTCACTAAACATACAGCTGGCTTATGGAATGTATTGCCTCTGTTAATCAGACTTGTTCCAACTATTTGTTTTTCTTATTTCTTTTCATCTTATTTATATATACAGTGATACCTCGACATACAAGTTTCAATTCGTTCCGCAGCTTTGCTCGTATTTCAAATTACTCATATCTCAAAGCAAAATTCCCCATTGAAATTAATTGAACTGCCATTAATCCGTTCCAGCCCCCAAAATGTCCCATAAAGTTTCGTGCAGAAGCCAACAATCTTTTTCAAGACCAACTAAAAAACCTTTCTCAAGGCTACTGTACGTAGAGTACCCAAAAGCGATACTTTTATATGTATATATACAAAAAAAATTGACAATCGGACTCTCCAAACCTGCGAAATTTTGAAATTCTCATTATTTTCTGAACACACTTTGTATGTGTATGTATTGTTTCACTTAATCTTCTTCTCCTTGGGCAATTATTAGTCCCACATGGTGGTGGGGTCTGCTTTTCTTGTTTCGTTACGCCACTTGATTATGTCGAACACATTTTCATGGGAAACATCACAGCTCCGCATGTCTTGTCTCACTACTTCATGTCATTTGCTCTTTGGTCTTCGTCTTGGCCTCTTACCGACCCCGCACATCCATCTTAACATTTTCATTTCGGCAGTCTGTACAGCATGTACATGTCTTAAAGAGGTGTTCCATGTCTCTGATTCATACGCCAGAACTGGGCGGATAATGTTTTTATACACCAGACCTTTGACTTCGACTGGCATCCTCTTATCGCAAGTCACCTCAGTAACTTCTCTCCATTTCATCCAAGTTGCAGATATTCGATGCTGAATATTAACTTAATATTGTTTTGAATTGTAAACATGTGTCTCACCTATACAACTGATCGGTTGTTAGAAATGGGCCACTTGCAGTCGTGGGGGATTTTAATAAAAATGATCAAATTAAGTAAATTTGAGGTCGGAAAACACAAATATGTCAGTTATAATTTTTTAAATATCTAAATTATGGAGGATTTCCAAAAATAAAACCCAAAATTTTTGACGTTTGGCAAAACACTCCCAATGGTTTTTGACAGCTGATGACGTCACGGAGTCCCGTGAATCATAGTAATTTTCGCACCACAGATTATAATCTCATACACACATGGGACTCCGTGACGTCACAGCGCCGCCATATCGGTTTTGATCATTCCGAGAAAATCCAATTTTTAAAAGCTAATATCTAAGAAAATAGGGCAAGAAAAATTATAATAAATTGTGGTTGTGTTTCTTTCATACTAATTTACAATTATATGAAATAAAAAAAAAATCTGCAAGTGGCCCATTGTCTGAAGGCAATAAACCAGCCTTTTGTACGATGTCAAATTATACAATAAGGATTATTCATTTATTATACATAACCGCTAATCGCACATGCTCAAGCTAAAAAGTGTTCCAGCTAATGTCTCAATCAAATATAGTTGAATATAATAATATTACTATTATGTTTGTTGTAGAGGTAAAATAAAAATCGGCTAAGATGATATACCTGACAAGTAATAACAATAACATTCTTTTCATCTCTCTCCATGTGACGGTAAACATTCCTCAATAATGTATAAAGTGGACGTAATGGTGGTGCTTTCCCCGGGATTGGTACAAACACATCAAGTGTTCTGATTGGAGGAGGAAACATAGAGCCTGCTTGTTTTCCAGATGCATTTAATATAAGGCACCTCCCAGAAGGGTGCCGGCTCTCAAGGAATGCCTGAAAGGATGTATAGAAAATAGATTATTACAATGTCATTTATCAAAAAAAAATTATAGGGCAAGTAGAAATATTTATTGCATTTACCCGAACGTCATCTATATGATTGGTTTTATATGCACTCTCAATTCCTTCGGATGGAAACGGCATCACAGCAATTCTGCTTGTAATGTAGCTTATATCCAAATCACTTCGAGCAATAGTTCTGAAAATATTACTGGCTTAACTATATATGCTTAGTAGGAGGAAAATTAATATATAAATAATAATAAAAGATTTATTCAGAATGATAATGCCTTGCAATTATTAATGTTAGCATTCTTCACTAAGGGTCATAAGGAAATGAGGTGTAAATAAACACTATTATTTTTATCTCCATAAATATAAAATGAACATACTGTTGGACAGTTTGCATGACTTTTGAAGAAGTATCTTTCAAGTTTTTAAGAAAGGAGCCAGCCCCTCCTTTGATGGATGAAAAGAGTCCTCCTGCTGCAGGCACCTGTTGCGGAATAGGTTGCACATTGGGAGGTGAACGTGTCACCTCCTGAGGAGACACACTGGGTGGTGGGGGACGAGCTGGCTCTAGGCGACTTGGAGGAACAGCTGAATATTCAAAACACATTATATTACAACTGCAAATACATTTTGTGAATGGAAAAATTATCACCACTTTACTTCTCTCTGGGTGCACACTTTATGCCTCACTTAATATCTCAACTTATTAAAATTATTCTACCAACACATTAGTCTTAGCACTCCAATTGATTCTTTCAAAACCCTTTATCCTTCAAAGCACGAGCTCTGCTCAATTTTGAAGGAACAAATAAAAGAAAAATATATGTTTTTATTATTATTTTGTATTGATTGATTATTGTTTTAAGTGTATATTTTTTACTGAATAAATATATTTGAATTTGAATTTATTGTAACGGATAGAAATGATTATATAAACAATTCATAAATAATAATATATTTGTGTGCTTAGATATTATTCAAAAAATTTTGAAAATCACCTATTTGTGTGAGTTTTTTAATGGTAACTTTGCCTTTATTTTTTATTACATATTTACATAAACTCAATAAAAAAAGTAAGCCATTTTATTTTGTATAAGTTTTTCTATGGGTATATTTTTTTTTATCTATTTTGCAATTACGTTTGTAAAAAACATGTTGAAAAGCCTAATAAATAAAATAAAATAATGATTTGGTTTCAATCAATATACGCATTAGACTGTGATAAATCCATAGTATTTGCAGTTTGTTTGGGTTATTCGAGGGTCATCAATCTCTCTGTGATATTCAAAAGAAATATATATATATATAACTTGAACAATATATTTTATTTAAAATAAAATTTGTAATAAGTAATTTACAATATATTATGTCTTAGGTATAAATATATTCACATATATTGTCACAATTTGTAGACATAAACAAGTATCCAATATATTTTACATTGTATATGTATTAATGTTTTTTTTTGTTTTACAACCTTTAAAAATGCTACATAACCAAAACAGGATATTATAACTAAAGTATTAAATAATATTTATGAAGGTGATTAATTCCCATTGAGCTAAGCTAAAAGTAGTAAATACTGATACAAAAAAATACAATTGTTGGTAAAAAAAAAACAAGTGAATACTGAAATATTAATGAAAACCCATCCTACAAGTGGCACATTGTAGCAGAGATATATGATGATGATGATGATGATGATACATTTACTTATCATATATGTTTTACATATTTATCTATCACATCTTACACACAAATGGCCTGTTTCCATTGCACTATAAAGGAATGTCACAAATTAAAGTATTGCACTGATTGTGCTTAAATAGATACATATTTATCTAAATATGGTAGATAATTGGCAGTGTCTATTTATTTTATTGTAAATGTCACAAAATGACAAGTATAATTATTAGGAATTCCCTCTCAGGGATTACATCACTCAATACCACAGTGAAATATTATTATGTAATATCTACGTAGCGACAATTTGGTGTATTGCAATAAAATAAATGTACTTTAAAGTCTTTTTCAATCATCACTAAAATCAGGTGCAGTAAGATTATGTAAAATGGAATGAATACAACATGCACAATTGTGCATCTTTCTCTACATAAATGCATCATATATACGCATGCACATTATGTCTTCTGATAAATCAACTATTATTATTTATAACGAATGAAAACAAGTACATATATATAAATATAATAGAAAAATGGATTCCACGCTGCAGTCAGTGATTGCAATAGAAGGAATGTGTCAAGATATTTCATTTAATACTCGATACAGAAAATTGTAAAAACTATATATCTAAAGTATGCTCTTAATCTATATTTACTAATTCATCAATAGCACATTAACTTTTAATACATATTTACTTTAATATATATATATATATGTATATTAGACTTAAATGATACATTTGCCATCGCGTTAAACCTCTAATGAAGAACATGCATGTGTAGAAAGCCAACTTGATTATCAAGCAGTTCCAACAGTAGGAGAATAAAATTACTACATAATAAATTTGTGTACCTGCCAATAATAGTCTTGTTTATAATTACATTGAAACATAAATAAAACATAAAAAATACTTGATGTAAAGCACATTTAGTATTAGGAAAGAAAATAAATAGGTAAGGAAACTTGAAGCACCACTGGAGACATTCAAATAAAGAATATTTATATAGAATCTCAAGATGCAGTCTAAGTTATTTGTATGAATAGAATACTGGACATCCGAAGAATTGGAACCAACCTGTTGAAGAATAAATTAATAATGTGTGTGACTGACTGTATCAGGAAAGAGGAATGAATGTGACATAATATATTATTATTCTAGCTGCGTGGTTGCAGATAACACACTATCAAATGCATACAAAGTCATATCAAAAGCAAGTACATAATAACACAAGTCAGCAGTGAATGAGTAAGGGAACAGACAAATAACAATGTGATTCATCAAATTTTTGGTCATTACGGAAATAGTACATAATATTTTCTATTATAAGGTACACAATGTTTTGTACACTTAAAAATAATTTGAGTGTAAAAAGTTAAAAATACCATGACCATAATAAGCTCGGAAAAATAAAATTAAATCAACAAAAATACAAAATAAATAATATTTGGCTACAAAATTTGCAATAAAATAAAGAAATCACAATGTCATTTATGTTTTACGATATGGTAGTGTAATATTTACTTGATTTTTTATTACCTGGCGAGCTAGTGGCCACGGATTGTTCAACTTTTTTACGCTCAAATTTGAGGGGTTGTTTAAGGTTGATATTGTTAGATTCAGCTATTGCAGCTAGCCTCTCTAATACACCACTTATATTCAGCCTCTGTTCTGGATTCACAACGAGACAACCACCTGAAACAAATTCAAGTGATTGCTTTTATTTATCACTCTCAACCAGTTGCCTATATATAATAATAATAATAAAAAGGTAATTTTTTTGGCGCTGTTTATTGGTCCGTGACCATCTCAAGAGCGCCGTGGCTTTTTATATCATATATATATATTATATATGTGTGTGTGTTTTCCCAAAGTGAACCGTAAGTTAAAATAGGTTTGTAGGTAATCTTCAGTTATGTGAGGGTTTGTTTACCACGACGTTTCAATGAAAAATCATTCATCACCTTCAGGTGGCAGACATTTTGAAATCCTCAAGGTGTTCTCGACACTAAAACACACCTACACAGGACTCTGCCAGTATAACTTTACATATAGCACACATCCTCCTCGAAGATTCACAAAACAGTTTTCACAGTGAAGAAATAATGCCAAGGTTTTTGTTAATCACAATCATCATTATAGTAAGTGCACAATAGGAGTTTCAAAATATACTTACGGATAATTTCATGAAAGCATCTAAAGGTTTGGTCATTAGGATTAATATTGTAATTTCCGTTTAGAATGGCCAACTTAGCGGAATCTTCAAATGGATGTTGCATGTAGCATAGAGTGTACAAAATACAACCCAAAGCCCAAATGTCTACAGAATGATCTATTTGATGGTTGTTCCAAGTGTCTAACATTTCAGGTGCCCTATACATTGGTGTTGTAAACATAGCAAGCTGAAAACAATCATAACACAATAATTAATAAACAAAACACAACAAATAAAATATACATTATAATAAATTTGTTGCATAAACAAAGCTTTTAATGTGCAACAGCTGTGTTATTGAGGAAATGGAGTAAAAGATAATAAAAACCATACAGACTTGACTCTTTTTGTACATATACACACACAAATATATTGTCATCGCATATTCAAAAAGAGACACGTGCGCACATTTTTATTTAGGCATACTCTTTTAAAACTGTTCATTAAGGCATTAAAATTGTAGTTTGGACTTTTTATTGGCATGTGATATTATTCTTTAAGTATTGAATTTTAATATTTGACACTAAGAATCACTTAACAAAATGGTTATGATGTCATTACAAGCAGTTTATTCTAGAAATGTCAAAACATTTATGAATTCACATATCCCTTTTAGAATATGCAACGACAATATATTATTTTCAATATGAACACATTGAATGTTCTATTTGTAGAACTACAATGACTTTCTTCCACTAACTTACATTTTCTTCTAACATAGTTCTCTGATTTACATTCCATGAAGGATCTGGAGAAAATACTTCCGTTGTTGATGAGCCAAAGTCACATAATTTAATTGTTCCTGCAACATAATAAGATACAATGTTTCATCATTTTCTGCGATACATTATTTAAAAATCTTGAAGACATAAAATATACTTTCTGTATTTTTTTTATTGGTTTTGCAATATATCAAATATAATGTAAATAAGAATAATTGGCTCACACTTCTCTGACCAAGAACACATCAGAGAAACCAATCCGCAGAAAATTCTGAATTTATTTTTAGGTTTTAGTCTGTGGGGAGTCATCTAAGGACTAAAATTTTACAATGGACTATACTGAGAAGTTGAAATGAGCAAGGTCATTGGATGAAGGAAAAAATATGCGAAATGTTTTAAACAAAATGAGTTGCTAGAAAAATAATATATAAATAATCAAGTATACCTTCTGTGGTGATGAGGAAGTTTTCTAGCTTAAGGTCCCTGTGTGCAATGGGCGGTACTTGGGCATGCATGTGCTGTACAGCCCGACAGGCTTGGTAAAACACTCGAAGCACAGTACATAGAGGGAAGGCTGAACCACGGCTCTGCAAAGCTTCCATAAGAGAACCGCCACTGCATAAGTCTGTTAGTAGGAGGTACTCTGCCATACCATGTGAAGTCTTACTCTTGTCAATGAATGAAGCTGCTATGTACTTTATTATATTGGGATGACCCGACAATTTCTTCAATAAACTAATCTCCTGAATAATATTCTTGTTAGCATCTTGATCTGCAGCCATTAAACGTTTCAAGGCATATTCTGTGCCTGAGGATGAGTCTTGGGCCACAAAAACAAAGGCAAACCCACCTGTGGAAACAAATATACAGAAAAATCTACTATAATTTCAGCCACAGCTGGACCTTGAACCTGAATCGTAGCTGTTAACAGGGATATAATCGATTCATTTAAGGGCTATATTATGTATGACTTATTACGTATCATTGAAAAGTAGACTTAGGTATAGTTCGAGTAATCACATTGATATCCAGTCATGTACATCAAACGATTTGCGTGTTAGCATATGGTTTAACATCACAAGGGAAACCCTGGATTTACTACAATACTTAAAAACAAAATACCGAGAACACATTTTCTCGGATTTCACTTATACACACACTAAAGTGAAAAAACAGGTTCAAATACGAAATAATTTGACAAAGAAAATGAAGCTGTCAAAAAATTTACAAACCTTCCGCAATGACTTTTTTCACTCTTAACCTAATGTTTCCTATTTCAACAATTTGGCCTACAAAATCATTATCTGAACCTCCATTAGTTCCACTCGAGCTACTGAAGTAGCCCATGGCCGATTTAAAGACGCTCATTTTAAAATAATAATAAAATACTCCAACACTTGGAAACGATCAGCCCCCCCACGTATTTTCCGCCATGTTTTTTTTCCTTAATCATAAATAATTTATAATAGACTAATAGCTGAAAATGATGATCAAACATAGAAAAAGTTGCAACAACGTCTGGGCAAGGCTCATGAACTGTACTGATTCTGAGAAAAACTAGAGTGCTCTCACGGTATTGTTCATGACTCTGAGATTCAATACTAATTCATAGAGACTAAGGCAAATAATGTAATGTCATAATCATAATAATATTATGATTATGACATTACATTATTTGTACAATATAATCATAATATTTTGTACAATATTATTGTACAAAATTATCATGCTTGCGAGAATAATATTTTTCGATTGGAGAACCATTTGAGATCGGTACTGAACCCAGAGTCCACAGTATATTATTACCGCATATAGAGGGAGCGTATGCCATGGCAGACGTCTGCCAAGGCCACTGATCACAGCCATTTGCACAGCCATTTGCAGAATGCGGTTTGGTCACTGCAGACTCCAGAGTCATCTGTTTAGAATAAATATGGCCTCTTCACCATTGTGCGAGTGCGGACTAGACGACGAGACAATGGATCATGTATTTTTCGGCTGCCCAATTATGGATGCCTTTGATCTTTATCTTGACCTACACACTTTACAAGACATCTCATATCCCCTTAGTATACCTTACCTTCTATCCCTAGGACGTGTAGAGATATATAGAAGATTGTTTGAGTTTATCCGGAAAAACTGTATGTATTATAGATCTCCAAAATCAAAGACTCCACAATTTTAAACAGTTAGGTATTGTCAGGAATTAGTCCATTGGCACAAATCAGCCCATGTAGGTTGAGTTGCCTTATTAAAAAAAAAAAAGAAAAAAAAAAAAAAAAAAAAGGGAGCTTAATTTTTAATTGTCAAATTCAATGTCAAATCGGTGTCAGAAAATCATGAAAAATATCACAGAGATCAAAATTCAAAATTTAAGGTCACCTTCAAATGTCATATTTTCAAAACACGTTTGGTTTTAATGTCGGATTTGTTTGTGTGATTATATCAGAATTAATGTTTCGCTTGTCAAACTTGAGAGTACTATCATAAGCAGAGTGGAAAAAACTTTAAAAGGTAGGCGTTCTTCTTCATTCGTTTATAGTTATTCTTCAATCAACATAATATTTTAGAGGTGAAGTAATGGGACCTGTGTTCGTAAACAATTAATGTGCATACAAATAAAATATTGTAACCGGCTCTAGTCTTGCCAAAATGAATTTAAGGAATTATTGTTGTATTAATTGTTAATATTTAACAGCACTATTCAGAAGAAGGCAATATTTAATGTAACATACACTTTTAAAAGCTTTTGTGTTGGTTGTATTTAAATTTTATGTTAGTTTTATATAAAATTACTTATGCATAATATGTGTATCTAATAGCATTTAAAGAAATGTCATTGATAATGAATTATTTATCCAGAATGTTTTTTTGGTCATTTCATAAACTACAGAACTCAAGACGAGAGCAGTTAATTAATAAACGTGCAGAAGTATGATATTTTTATAACAGTTATGGAGTATAAAAAAACATACGTTTGTAAGTAGTTAAAACAAAGAATGTGTAAATCGAAAAGTCAGTAGGTGTTTAATCCTCACCACCCCCACACCACCAATGACTGAGGATATTAATATAGTGTTTTGAGTACCTGCTAAAATTGAAATTTACCCCCAGGGGTCCACGGGAGATTTGACGGGAGTCTACGTTATTATTATTATTATTATTTGGATGATTTGTAAAGCGCCGTTTTGTGAAAAAAATCCACCTCAAGGGCAAAAGTTAGCGTGACAAAAAAATGGGGGTTCATGGATCCATAGTTAAAGTATCGGATATTCAGTAAAAGTACAAATAGTACCAGATACTTAATGATTTTGAGTAAATATTCATTGAGGAAATCAAGGACTTTTTGATATATTTCAAATTCCTATACCATCTTGAAAATTTAGCGTCGAAGGGGGGAGGGGTGGGTATGCAGGGGGTCCACCAGACCCATCAAAATTTTGAAAGGTCTATGAGAAAAGAAGGAAATCTCTGGTTTAGACTGAAGGAGGTGCAAAATATCCTTTTTATATATTTTATTATTATTTTAATAATCGCCTCAAGGCAATATGTATGCGTTTTGTACAAATTTAATTTAATTTTATAAGTAAGCTTATGTTGCAATAAAGCCACCGAGGCATCTTATTATACTGATTCAAGTTTTCCTTACAGATTTAAGAGGGTGGTCCAATAAGTACTTAGTCTACAAAAGAAAAACGAAAATTTGGAAAAGTGGTGATTTATTTTTCAACATAGTCTTCTTTTAGCTCGATTCACTGTGTCGGTGTTTAGGTAGTAGAATTCCTTAGCGAAATAAATAAAACAAGTGTTTTATTCTATTAGGACAATGTCCTAATAAGACGAAAGACGTCTCTCTCGTCGAATAAATCAATTGTAGAATAAAACACTTGTTTTATTTATTTTGATACACTTGATCCAACGATGCTTCAACTTCTTTAACCCGTCTGAAAAATATGTTTTCTCGAGGTCTGCAAAGTAGGTGTCCGTGGTGGCGATGACCTCCTCATCCAATTCAAATTCCTGCTCGGCGAGTGACTTTTTCAAGTTTGGAAACAGAAAGAAGTGGCACGGAGCCAAATCTAGAGAATACGGTAGATAGGGCAGCAGTTTGTAGCCCAATTCAACCAATTTGGCCATGGCGAGGATGAAGGTGTGAGCCGGAGTATTGTCATAGTGGAAGAGCACTTTTTCTTTGTCGAATGGGGCTGTTTTTTCTGTAAATTTGCGTCAAATCGGCTCAATGATTTGGCATAGTAGAGCCTCGTGATTGTTTTACCCTTTTCCAGATAGTCGATGTAAATCGCACCTTGTGAATCCCAGAAAATGGTGGCCATCACCTTTCCGGCTGATAGGACAGTCTTCGCCTTCTTCACAGCATGTTTCAAAATTTCATGCAGGATATGACTCACGCCTACTGTCTTTGCTATCTCACTCACCTTCAATCGGTAGTCTGCTAATACGAGATCGTGGATTTTTGTCACGCTATTCTCCGTGGTAGCCGTTTTCACGGCACCTGGGCGTGGCTCATCAAAAGCCCACGTGTGACCACATTGAAACTTGTTAAACCAATTTTTGACAGTCGCCATCGAAGGAGAAGAGTCACTGTACACAGCATGTAGGTGCTCTTTGAGTTTACTTCCCTTCCATAAACAAGCAAAGCAAAACACCGAGTCCAATTCGGCTGAATTGTTGACATTAGCCGTCTATAAGATTGTACGATACAATGGTAAATTTTTCTTGTGACAGTAGTGTTATACTTATTGAACTGCCCTCGTACATTCCTTTCAAAGAGTACGATATAGAATTTCATTCCTTTTGTTTTGGTATTCCACAATTGTTTATTTTTGTATTGAAATGAACTTGTTTTATTTTATGTATAAAGGGTGTTCTAGTATCAATTTTCAATATAAAGGATGTTGAATCACAAAGTCAAATTGAATTAAAAAAATATTTATTAAATATATTTCACAGTTTTATTGAGGCATAACTTTAAACAAGTATCTGGAAATTGTATTGATTATCTATTCCGAGGGCATTAAAAATGTAGAAAATTTTCTTTATATCATGTTCACATTAAATATTAAATTAAAGACACTCAATCGGGAAGTATTACTTATTTCTATTTAGTATATATTAACTCTTCAAGATGAACTTATAGGTAGAAATTATTAGTATAAATGAAAATAAACAAAGACGTTATTTTATTTTTGAGTATCAAAAAATAAAAATTGTATTTTATGAAGTTCAACTTCAATTGTACCATAAATTATTGTTTAACGATGAACTGTAGGATATTTACCAATTTGCTTAACATTAATAGTTTTCCATTAAGTAATACTTAGTTTTTTTTTTTTTTTTTTTTTTTTTTTTTTTTTTTTTTTTTTTTTTTTACGCGGCGGCAGAATTGCCATCCACACTTCTCAGCATTATACAACCAGATAAGTCTCCATATGATCAGTCATGATCACACAAAAACTTAACAGTCTAATGCCGGGAAAAATTCACCTATCCAGATATACAGGATATCAAAGGATTAGGCTCAAAACGCGGGATCAAAATACCAGCATTGTGCCTGAAATATCTGTGTTCAGAAACCTTTTTACAATATTACAAGTGTTTATTATAATAGATTTTTATTTGTTGTAGTATTTGAATATGTTATTTGATTGAACATCCTGTGTATTGTGATGAACAAGTTATTAGAACAATAATATAATGTTACGTGATATGTGTTGAGTATTCATGGTTTGTTGAGTCCATTGTTGATATAAGGATGTGTCTCACATTAAATCATCACATCTCCATCTTGATATCTCTATCAAGTGGTATCCTCTCTCACCTCAGCTCTCTAGCAATTGTTTCAATATTTTCAAATGTTAATAAAGTGACCAAAGTTGTTCTTTCTTATATCTGTCATCTTGTACATCAAAAAAATGAGATCCAATCTCTCATTTACTAAAGTAAGTTACAAATTCTTATTGTACGTTTAAAATCCTATAAGTATGTGTTTATTCAAAAAATAATAATTGCAAAATTACTGATAAGTGTTCTTTTATCTAAATTTTATATTCGATGGCACTAGTATTTATTTGTATTAAGAAAAAAAAACTGCTCATATTCCTTTAATTTTTTATTTATTTTATGTATAATAAACAAGATCTTTTCTAGTTGTTAGTTTATATATGTGCTTTTACTTTAAAGCCTATTGCAGCCGTTTATTGTGTAAATAAAAAACAGTTGGAGGTTTTAAATTTGCAATTATGGTATTAATTATATATAATCATGAGTCCTTTTTTACGGAAATGAAAAAATTAATTCTCCTGAGTCATGCTCCTGCCCATGCAGATTTTTATTGAGATGTTTTGATTCATTACACTGATATCACTTTTTTTGTTAGAAGGATTGGTGTTAATTTGGTTAGGTATTGAGTTTTAATGTAATGTCAAATATTTTATAGTCTGTTAAAATTTGTAGGCCTTTTTCTAAAAATAACATTTGATTAACTTGTCATATAGTATTGAGGAACATATAAAAGAAAACTTTAAATAACCATATTACAAAATGCTATTTTGGCTCGTGGTCCCTTGTTCTGGCTACAACTCCAATTGATCAATATAAAAATCGCTTTATTTTAATATATCAATGAATCCCGAAATTAATTCAGATGTATTTGTAAGCATAAATATTAATTTTACTATCTATATCTATGTTGTGTTAATTTGTTGTGATTTTGCATAATCTTCCTTTTGGCCAAAAAGAATACAATTTTTTTTTCTCACTCAAGGCACCTGACAGATTGGATGACACTCTATTACAATACACTATGGCTGTAACATTAATATCAGGACATTAGGAATATTGTAGGGAGAAGTGACTCAATTGTCATTAAATGGAATAGATTGTTCTCACTCTGTCTTGCCAAGAGGTGTATTGAAGAGTGAATTAAGATAAGATGTATAGTTCCTGGATATTAAGCATGAAGAGTGAATTAAGTATAAGATATATAGTTCCTGGATATTAAGCATGAAGAGTGAATTAAGTATAAGATATATAGTTCCTGGATATTAAGCATGAAGAGTGAATTAAGTATAAGATATATAGTTCCTGGATATTAAGCATGAAGAGTGAATTAAGATAAGATGTATAGTTCCTGGATATTAAGCATGAAGAGTGAATTAAGTATAAGATATATAGTTCCTGGATATTAAGCATGAAGAGTGAATTAAGTATAAGATATATAGTTCCTGGATATTAAGCATGAAGAGTGAATTAAGATAAGATGTATAGTTCCTGGATATTAAGCATGAAGAGTGAATTAAGTATAAGATATATAGTTCCTGGATATTAAGCATGAAGAGTGAATTAAGTATAAGATATATAGTTCCTGGATATTAAGCATGAAGAGTGAATTAAGATAAGATGTATAGTTCCTGGATATTAAGCATGAAGAGTGAATTAAGTATAAGATATATAGTTCCTGGATATTAAGCATGAAGAGTGAATTAAGTATAAGATATATAGTTCCTGGATATTAAGCATGAAGAGTGAATTAAGTATAAGATATATAGTTCCTGGATATTAAGCATGAAGAGTGAATTAAGATAAGATGTATAGTTCCTGGATATTAAGCATGAAGAGTGAATTAAGTATAAGATATATAGTTCCTGGATATTAAGCATGAAGAGTGAATTAAGTATAAGATATATAGTTCCTGGATATTAAGCATGAAGAGTGAATTAAGTATAAGATATATAGTTCCTGGATATTAAGCATGAAGAGTAAATAAAGTATAATATATCATCGTTGCATATTTAAAATGGTGTATGTGTCAACATTTTTATTTAGGCATGCTCTTAAAAAACTGTTCATTAGGGCATTAAAATTGTTGTTTGTACTTTTTATTGGCATATGATATTGTTCTTAAAATATTAAATTTTAATATTCAGTATAGTATATTCAAAATCTGGATATTTAGGGTGAAGAATGAATAAAGAAAAAACATGTAATTCCTGGATTAATTAGCTTGAGTGTGAATAAAGTGTAATATGTCGTGGTTGCATATTCAAAAAGGAACATGTGAATTCATAAACATTTTGACATTACCAGATTAAATTGCTTATAATGACATAACCATTTTATAAAGTGATTCTTAGTATCAAATATTAAAATTCAATACTTAAAGAATAATATCACATGTCAATAAAAAGTCCAAACTACAATTTTAATGCCTTAATGAACAGTTTTAAAAGAGTATGCCTAAATAAAAATGTGTGCACATGTCTCTTTTTGAATATGCAACGACGATGTGTAGTTCCTGGATATTGTGAGTGTGAATAAAGTATAATACATGTAATTACTGGATTTAGCATTGGCTTACAATTATTTTTTGGGTTGAATGTAAAAAATAAAATAATAATCTAAATATGGAATCAAAATTATTGAGTTGGCACGTAAAAGACACTTTATGTTGTCCAACAATAATAATGGGAAACTTTCACAAAAAAAAATTTTCAATCCAAAAAATAGTACAGAAAATTATAAAAATTATGGTGCTTTTTATATTTTTAAATGTGCATTTTTAAGGTTTTTATCACCATTTAAAAAAGCAATTTTCGCACTTCGCCGCAAAAAGTCCACTCGTGGCAGAGCAGTGTTTGACAATATCAGGCGCTACAAACAGTACAAGAGTGAAATGTGTGGCAATACAAAATAGCGCCTAGCGACGTCACACCGGACTAATTCAATAACAGAAAATATGGAATTTTAAAATGAAAATAATAAATGAAAAGTTTTATTTTATCGTTTCTTATTAGGATATTCGTCATCAGCGTATATTTATTAATATGAATTGCTAAAATTTATTCATGTTCCTCACACATGCATGTTCCCCATTATGTTTAGTGAGTTATAATCCATTGGGTTGGTCTGCAACAAGTTTTCTTCTCCATTCCTTCTTATTTTCTGCTAGTCTTTTTAATTCTACAATGTGCCACAGTTCATGTCCTTCTTCACTTGATCCATATAAGTGTCTTTTGGTCGGCCTCTGCCATTTCTGCCTCCAGTCTTGCCCTCTGCGATTGTGATGAGCAGGCCTGGGTGCCTGAATGTTGTGGCCAATCCAGTTTATTCGTTGTTGGCTGATTCTTTTAAGGAGTTACCTTCTTTCGTCTACCCACCTCATTGTTTTCGACATGTTCCAACCAATGGATCTTCAGCATGCCGCTGCAAACAAAAAAAGGTTGCCAACCTTCCGCTTTCACTCCAGCCAAAGGCTTTAGTATGGTTCTTCCAAAAGCATAAGTCAATATTTGGGGATTCCAATATTAGACTTTTTTTTAAAGGCAATTCTTACCTTTTTATCCTGCTTACGATTTCAAATTTGGAGCATCCATCCTGCTTTATTCTGCTGCCCATGTACACGAATTCTCTTACTTGTTTGATACTTACTCTATGGCATTTTTCACCTCACCTCGCCTCATCCCTTCCAACAAACATACATTTTATTTGGAAATATTATTTCGCTATTGAATTCTACTACCTAAACACCGACACAGTGAATATGTTTTATTTTGTCTTTATAAATATTCATGTTGTATTTTGACAGTATGTTCTACTTTCTTCCTAAGGCATCATTCAGTTCCTTCTCAAAGTCTGTGAGCAGTGACTATGAATTATTTTTATGTTTTTTTTTTTAATATTGCTCTTCTATTTATTATTTTAGCTCCAAGGGGATTTACTGGACAGCCGTGGTAGAACCAGTCCAGTGCTGTTCACTAGTAGAGCTCCAGGACCCCCAATGGTGCCTTCAGCTAGTGGCCGCCCCCAAGGGGCTGATGTCCGAATTTTAACCCTTAATCACAAAGAACACCTTGACTCATCACTTTTTAGGTGCGTGAAATTTTTAAATATATTTAAATAGAAAATAAATGTACTTAAGTTTGTAACTGTGGAAAAGAGAAAGAAGAAAATCTTAACCACTCTCGCGGTAACATTTAATTTTGTATCACCTTCCAATCCATGATTTATCCTATCCTGAATGATTTTTTGTTTTTTAATTGAAGAGGACCGAATTGCAAATTTATTACATGCAGTTGATCCGCTAGCTACCCCTTGATTGCTAAATGTCATTTAATATATGCTTAAGTATTAAAAATATAAGTAAGACATTTTGTTTTATGTAACACGCTATTATTTGGTGATATAGTATTACAGTTATTATATAATTTATTTTCCATATCATGGCAAAACTTTGACCCCATCTTTGTTTATCTAATCTAATTTGTTTATTTAGCACTTTCCTCAAATATAATTGCATGATGTTTGTTTCACTTTATAACATTTACATATCAAAATAATAATATTATGATTAATTATTATATTTAACTATTCTCTTATCGTATTATTGTAAATCCTTGTTTTATTATTGGTTTTATTTGTCTTGATTTTGTTTTAGTTGCTTCGAATTTTTTTTATATTGCATTTAATATTAATTTTTGTAGTATTTGTTGCTATTTGTTCCCTTCGAAAAAGAATAAGTAAATAAACATGCAATTTAATTTTTTTTAATAACGACCAGGCATTGAAATAAAATATGCAACATAAAACATCTATCAGTGGCTACTCAAATTCAAAATTAATTTTAATCTCATGTATCCCTAATCCTGAAAACTTTACAATGGGTGGAGAGGAGTTAGAAGCAGATTACATTTTGCATTAGAGACTTCTATAACAACAGTTCAAAACTAAATAAGACCTATGTATATATATATTATGAATTATTTACTTCACCAATCAGAACATCTCAATTGGAGAACCATATTACCATAATGCAATATTGCTACTACTGCAATTATACCATCATGGCATTTACCAAAAGGGGGGTAGCCAGCAGACTAACTGTTAAAAAAAATAAGACATTTAAGATGGATGGGATGCCTCATTGTAGATGGTAATTGTCTTATACGTGAAGTTTTACAAACGTCTATCATTTGTAAGTCTCTCAAAAATTTACAGAAAAGAGTGACATTGTGCAAAATCTAATCAGAAAAGTATGAACCCATTTGAAAACAATCAGAAAATGGAAAAATTATTACCCAATATTTTTTTTATTTTCAATTAAAATAGATAATTTAAAAAAAAATATATAAAATTCTCTTATATAAAAATAATTTTTGATCATCGATATCTATTAAAAAATTGACTAAATATTATACACAGAATATTTCACATTTTCATATTACTATTTCAGAATGAAGGAAACAAATATCACCTTTGTTATTTTTTTAGATATTGTATGCTACTATCTTTAGAAGTAATGCAGAAGTATTTGAAATAGTCCTTATTTTTCTATAACTAGCCAAACTTCTCACATCGGTGAAAAAATGCAAGTTTTGAAGCCAAATATCTAAAAAGAAATTGACAGTAGGATTACGTCAAAAGTGAGAAAGGGGTTCCAATGCTTACTAATTAGCTCAATGCTGGATTAAGTGATTTCTTCTATTGTTCATCTGATTTTTCTTTTCTGATTAGATTTTGTACAATGTTTCCATTAGTTGATCTTTGAATTTTACATTACGTAAATATCATTCTCCTATGCTTGGTTTTGTCATCTGCATGTTATGCCCAAATCCAATTGAACAAAAAAATATTTGTGAATATTTTAAACAACTATTGACTTGTCGCATAATAAATTTTGCACATTAAGTATATAGATATTTTTTGTATATTTCAGGTTGCAAAAAGGATGTTATTTACAATTCTGCCCTGGCCCAAGCTTATTGGGGCGTAAAGTGTTTCTATATTGCAATTATGCTGATCAAAATAGCAGTAAGTTTTTTTTTTTTTATTGTTGTAAAAATATTTAAGGGTACTGCAATTACATTTAATATTGTCTAATAGTATTTGCAAATTCTGTATCAGATTATATGCACTTCACAGATTCTGATCAGACGGAATTCATTCGCAATCAATACTATTCATTGGAATGGAACCGTCCAAATCCAGAGAATCCTTGGGGGCCCCCAACGCATCTCGGAACTGGAACCTTAGTTCAGGATACAGACATATTCTGTGAGATACTTGTGAACAAACCTGGAAGCTATCATTTTTATTTTGTTTATGAAAACAAGTAGGTTATACATGTATTTGTTTGTAAGTAAGTAATTTAATACTCAACATAGTAAATTAATGTTATGTGGTAAAAGTACTCTGAAACCTGTCTATATTCATTATATTGTAGTGGAACTGGTCCTAGTGGTATACTTGTTTATAAAAAATATAATAGTTTAGTTTATGGAGTGCACAGTCAGAGGGCATACATTTCATATTACAAGCGTGTAAGAAAAAAATGTTTATAGGTATTTCAGTGATAGAAACTTTCATTAAAAATATGTTGGGTGATAATTGTCAAAGAATGTGCATTTCCTTGAAAAATGTGCCACCTGAAATAGTAATTATTAGAGAGCTATCCTGTTTTGGCTCACAGTTAGTATATAGACCAATAAAGGTAGTGTCGGCCGGTGTAGCGCGGAGGTAACGCTCTTGCCTTTGAGTCACAAGGTCCCGGGTTCGATTCCCGGCCAGGGCAAAGTGAAGAATGACCTTTTTCAAATTGTCCTGGGTCTGGGTGTTACATGTATATGTGTGTAATGCATTGTAAAGGGTTGTTCAACAAGAACTTTGTTTTTTAATTGTGGCAACACCAGCAACATGATAGTTTTGACATTAAATTTTTTGACGTATTCGTAGTGGATGCATTGGCAATTGTTGCAATGAATTCAATTTCGCTTGAAAATCGCATTAAAATAATTAAAATCCATTATGAAAATGGTGGTTCTGCTAAAGTGACATTTCGTCAAATTCGTGATATTTTCGGACAACATAATCGTCCTTCTGAGACCGCTATTAAGAATTTGGTCGCTAAATTTGAGTCGACAGGCTCGATACAAAATGTGTTAACACCAACGCGTGTACGACCGGGTCGTTCAACTGAAAACATCGCAGCCGTGAGCCACAGTGTTGAAGCAGATCCAAATTTGTCAATTCCTCGACGTTCTCGACAATTGGGGTTATCCAAAACCACCACATGGCGAATTTTGCGTAAGGATTTGGCTTTGAAGCCTTACAAGGTTCAACTGGTGCAGGAATTGAAGCCGAACGACCATTCAAATCGCCGTAGATTCGCTCAATTCATTCAGGAACAACCCGCTGGTTTTTCTGAAAAAATCATTTTTTCAGACGAAGCCCATTTTCACTTGTCAGGGTACGTCAACAAGCAAAATTGCCGCATTTGGGCTTCTGAAAATCCTAGAGCAATTATTGAGAAGCCGTTGCATGCTCAGCGTGTCACTGTATGGTGCGCTATGTGGTCTGGAGGCGTGATTGGGCCGTTTTTTTTCGAAGATGAGACTGGAAATGCGGTAACGGTCAATGGATCACGCTATCGCAAGATGTTGACAACTCAATTTTGGCCTATTATTGATGACGTGGATATCACTGACATGTGGTTTCAACAGGACGGTGCCACATGTCACACAGCCAATGAAACGATCAATTTATTGCAAACCAAATTTCCCGATCGCATGATTTCACGAAACTCAGCTGTTAAGTGGCCAGCCAGATCGTGTGATTTAACGCCACTGGATTATTTTTTGTGGGGCTATGTTAAGGACAGAGTCTATACGGAGCCAATCGAATCGATTGCAGCCTTAAAACTCAAAATCCGTGATGTGATTAGCGAAATAGTCCCGCCATTTTGCCAAAAAGTGATTAAAAACTTTGATGAAAGAATCGACATCTGTCAGCGTGCTCGTGGTGGACATTTGTCAGATATCATTTTTCATGCATAATTGCCAAACTTTTCTCTTTGTAATTCAATAAAAATTTTAATCATCTTCATCAAATTTTTTTGTTTTATTTTGTTTTAAAAAACAAAGTCCTTGTTGAAAAACCCTTTATATGTGTGTATCGTCACGTTAGTACCCATAATACAAGATTCATCTTAGTTTGGGACTAGCTCGATCTGTGTGAATTGTCTATACATGTTATGTTATGTTAATTCTAAAGGTCTTTTCTATAGAGCTGTCATTTATTTGAGGTGCAAACAACACATATTCATATTAGCGCTAACAGCTAATTAGCGTATTGATTCAATTTGTAATCTGTGCTTCTGAGTGAATACATTTAAATAAAGAAATATTGGATCAAAGTAAATAATGTTAGATGGCTTTTGAACGCACACAAAATGGCGACAAAAGTGAAATATAATTGACAGTTCGACATGCAATGAGATGGAAAATGTAAGAATAATGTCCCTTTCTAACACATTGTATTACATAGTGTTAGAAAGAAACACCACCCTAATACTTCCCCTTTCACGTGGTATGCTTAACTTTTCATTAAATATAGATCTTATAAATTTAGACTAAGCATATTTTTGCTTAACTTTAGTCTTTGGACAATTGAGTGACCAGCCCGAATGTTGTAACTTTGTTTTCAATCAAATTCACTAGTAAATAATTTTCCATATAATTATTTTTTGTTACTACTTTCTAGTGGTTCCACAGTTGGTCCTCAAGGATCAGGCTTCTTCACAGTCCTGCCAACTTTGAGATTTGGTCGCAATAATCAAGAATGGCTACCTCTAGATTGTATTCAATGCCAAACTGTCTTAGCCAAGTCTCTGGGGCCATTCAGTACTTGGGAAAACAAACTCAGAGTTGCTATGGAATCTGGATATAACATGGTGCACTTTACACCCATACAGGTTTGTCTATCAATTTGACGTTTATTATGAATGTCCAGTATACCTTGCAAAGACAAGTTTTGTATGTTCTAGTTTTTTTTTTATTTTGCATATTTTACAGGACACAGTTATCGTAATTCATAAAATACTATTAATACTAATCAATAGATAAACCAGTAAAGGAATGTCTCACGGATTACCAAAGCATTTATGCTGTCACCAATTATACAAGAAATAAACAACAGTATGTAAACTTAACAATAAGGTTGGGTTAGTTTGAAGATATCACATCTTTGTGATAAATTCTCTCCCAACAGAATCCTCGCAATGTAGGAAGTCTCAATGTGAATGGATGTCTCAATAGTTACATAATCTTCCTAAAATCAGTGGTAGACTGAATTAAAACAAGTGGAGCCTTATCCATCTTTTTGAAATATACTTGGCAATCTTGCTGGATAATCTATTAAATAGATATCCATTATAAATATCCAAATTCCACCCATATCATCTCCACTCTTGTCTATGCTTCTTTATACTCCACCCCCGCCCACCACTCCTTTACCTTCACCACAACATTGACTGTCCTTGAAAATAATATGTTTAGTATTGTTACTGATGATGGAACAAGTAGTTCCAAAAACGTTTTAACTGTAATTAAACTTATTCTAGTGAAAAATACAAAGTTTCTTTTGATATAAATTAATATTAAATAGAGATGGGAGGTTCTTATTTTTTGACTCGGGAATGCGTGAGACTTTCACATTGTAGAGTCGTTCGTACTGTTCACTTTCATTGTTTAATTGCTTTAGTCGAAATACTTCCAATCTTTCAATGATGGTTCTACTTTGAAGATGTGGCTACCAAAAAAAAAATTTTTACCCTATACATTTATTTTTTTAGGAACTCGGTGGCTCTAACTCAAGTTACAGTTTGGCTGATCAGCTCCGATTAAATCCAGAATTCAGTTCTGATGTTCCTCGATCCATCACATTTAATGACATTGAAAGTTTATTAATTAAAATGAGAACTGAGTGGAAGGTAAAGCAAAACAGTAAAATCTAATATACATAATAATAATGCCACAATTGAGTAGGTATAAAACCGGATGAACATTTTGAAGTGATTAATTTGCTTATAGCTACTACATACCTAAATAAACGATGATATCTCGTTTAAATACATTTATTTTTGTGGTTCACAGGTTCTTTCTATATGTGATATTGTTTTAAATCACACTGCCAATGAGTCTCCGTGGTTGATCGATCATCCTGAAGCTACATACAATGTATATAATTGTCCTCACTTGAGGCCTGCCCTTCTGCTTGATGCTCTGCTTGCCAAGTTAACTGATGACATTGGGCGTGGGGACTATGAATCCTGGGGGATACCCAGTAAGGTCACACAGCCTCAGCATTTAGATGTAAGTTGTATGGCATCTGTTTTATTTTTAGTTAACCTTAACCTTAAATTACTTTCATTCATGATGATGTGAACCAAATATTGGAAACAGTAGATAGAGATATTTTGATATAGGAAATAAATAATCTGTGTTAATTTTCAGGCAATCAAACATCTTCTGCTGTCCCAATTGGTTCCTGAGTTGAAGCTTCATGAACTTTATCTCTGTAACATCAATGATATAGTACAAGAGTTCTATACATTGGCCAGAAACAAGTATGTTGAGTCTGTACGGACGTAGTATTACACAACATTGATATAATAACACTTTTTATATTTTATTTTGTATAATTTTAGAGTTCCACCAGTGTCCGTAGTAATTGGTGAAGGTGAAGAACTTAAAATAGTTCAGGATCCACAATACAGACGCATGTCTTCCATGGTTGACATGGAACTAGCCCTCCGAATGTACAATACATATAGGTATACACGTTTACTATGATGTTATATAAATTTATTTTATATATTTTTAAATTGTTATGTTATATAAATTGTACAAATTATTGTTTTAATAGGACTTTCCAAAAATGCACAGTTGGTTTTTGATGGAGGCCAACACCTCTAACTAATATATTCCAATAACAGTTATCATGAACCACTGAGCTTCTTTCTTCTTTTCTTAACCTGTAGAGCAAAGATATTTGTTGTGACATAGTTCTTTCATTATAAGTTTTCTACTATGAGAATTATTGTTAGTTGACTAATGATCTATTTTAATAAACATTTTATAGGGCTGATTGCTTTGATGAGGATTCACGTCTAAAGAAATGTACTGAAGATTTGAAAAAGAAATTAGAATCATTGAATCATGACATGTTTGAAGAAATCCAAGGACATTTGACCTACGCGGTGGACAACTGTATTGCTGGAATGAGGTTAGTAAAAATGTTTCTTGCTTTTCTATTTCCTACAAATATATTTTGTTACAATAATGAAGCAATCATTGTAAAAATATATCAGTAAACTGCATATTAAAAATATTTAAAAAATATAAATTTTGTTTTTCAGATACTTTCGTATACAATCTGATGGTCCAAAAATTGAAGAGGTTTCTGTTAAAAATTCTCTTGTACCAAGGTTAACACATACAAATGATTTAATTTTATATCTTATATAATTTTTCAGTCTTTAAAAAATAGTACAGTTTTTTTGCCCTTGAAACGTCAATATCAAACTTTTATTTACTGCACAATTTTCAGGTATTTCACTTACAATAGACCAATTGATAACTTGAAAAATATAGAAGCCACCATGTACACTTTGGATGGAAGATTTATGATGGCACACAATGGTTGGGTAATGAACTCTGATCCACTGAAGGACTTTGCCAATGTCAAGGATGGAACTGCTAATGTTTATCTTCGGAGAGAGCTCATTGCCTGGGGTGACAGTGTAAAATTGAGGTTAGTAGATTTAAAATAATATTGGTAATGATATATTTATATTATATTAGGTACAAAGATTGAATATTTTATTGTTTGATAGGTTTGGTAACAAGCCAGATGACTGCCCCTTTTTATGGAAACATATGAGAGAATATGTGGAGACTACAGCTCGGATATTTGATGGAGTCAGGCTGGACAATTGTCATTCTACACCTTTACCGGTCTGTAGTAGTGTTGTGTGTAGTGTAGATATGATATGATCAGAAATACTCATGCTTTATTTCTTAATGTTTGTAGGTTGCAGAGTATTTGCTTGACTGTGCCAGGAAAATCAAACCTGACCTGTACGTTGTAGCTGAACTGTTCACCAACTCTGATCAAACAGATAATATATTTGTCAACAGATTGGGAATTACGTCTCTTATAAGAGGTGCACACACTTATTTGTGTTGTTGAATTGAAATAAAAAGAAAATTGGATGACGATTCCTTATGAATGAGTATAATAAGTTGTAAATAAACAAATATCGGTATGTTCAATATTTCAGAGGCATTATCAGCATGGGACAGTCATGAATTAGGACGTTTAGTATACAGATATGGTGGAGAGCCAGCTGGTGCATTCTTACAGCCTCCACGAAGAGCCTTAACTCCTTCAATTGCCCATGCCCTCTTTCTGGATCTTACACACGATAATCCCTCTCCAGTATCGAAGAGGTGTGCTACATGTATTTAAGTATTTTTAGTTTCTCAGAGATATTGAACATTTTTAAATATATTTTATAAATATGTTTCTCCATTATCATCAATTTACTGTTCCCTTACTTGCAGATCAGTCTATGATCTATTGCCTTCAGCTGCATTGGTAGCTATGGCCTGCTGTGCCTCAGGAAGCAACAGAGGATATGATGAATTAGTTCCACATCATGTAAGTCACAACATGATGGTGTGTAATATCATGAAATATATTATGGATTTGGGCATTTGCTAAATATTAGTCTATTAATTTATCATCAAAATTAATGTTTCATGATAAAGAAATACCCATTTCTAATTGGAAAACAATTTTTTTAGATCCATGTTGTTGATGAAACTCGGCAATACTGTGAATGGTCGGAATATGGCACATCTGGTAGCTTGGATGCCAGTGTACATATTAATGCACAAACTGGGATTATTGCTGCCAAAAAGGCTCTCAATCAATTGCACTTTGAACTTGGTAGTCAAGGGTATAATCAGGTAATTAATTACACAACATGTAACTAAAATGGTGAAATTACAAATTATTATTTATTTCTTGTCAATTTGAAATGGCTATTATATTTTTTACAGGTTTATGTAGATCAAATGGATCCAGATATTGTTGCAGTGACTAGGCATAACCCAATAAGTCATCAAGTAAGTATTATATTAATATTACTACTTTTTATCTCATCATTTAAGAATCTACTTTGTAACTTTTGTTATTATTTTACAGACTGTAATTTTGGTAGCATTCACTGCATTCTCACATCCAGACTCTAATTATAAAGGCAGATATATAAAACCATTACGTTTTGAAGGGAAATTGGAAGAGATTATCTTTGAAGCTAACATAAAACACGTTGATGCAAGGTACTCCGTTATTTACATATGTAATCTTTCCTCTGTTTAAGCTAGTGCTTATTTTTCAATAACAAATGTTTCTGTTCTTTCAGATCTGGTGGTCAAGCTTTCCAACATTATAAAAACTACAACAAACACTCAACATTTATCAATGGTCTGTCTGAATATGAGACATTTGTGAAACAAAATATACAACTAAGTCAGTCAACATTACTGAAAAATTCTGAAAAGCATGAAGGTGCATATACAGTTCTGGAATTCAATGATTTTATTCCTGGATCAGTTGTTGCCATAAGAGTATCGACACAAGAAGATATTAAAAATGCCTTCCATAAGCTACATCAAATGGCTAATGCTTTCCAATTGTTACCTTATGAAGGAATGCTCAAGCAGTTAGGCTTACATACCCTGATACCACAGTTAACATTAGCAGATTTGAACACTTGTCTGTATGTGTGTGATCAGGAAGAGAGAGATAATGGAGGATCTGGAGTGTATGATATACCCGGCTCAGGACCACTAGTCTATTCAGGACTACAAGGATTTGTGTCACTCCTCAATGAAATCAGACCTAATAATGATCTAGGACATCCAATGTGCAATAATCTTCGGGAAGGTGATTGGATGATAGATTATATTTGGCAGAGACTTGAGAAGCGATCTAACCTTTCCGAACTGTCCCGTTGGTATCAGGCAGCATTCCAACCATTAAAAGAAATTCCTCGTTTTTTAATCCCTTGTTATTTTGAGATGATGGTGTCTGGTATGTACCAAATTTTGATCAAGTGTTGCTTCCAGCAGATGTCAGATTTTATCAGGTTGGGTTCTACATTTGAAAAGGCATTGGCATTAGGTAGCATACAGTGTGCTGGGGCTGTAGCATCAGTCACTCTACCAGCAATGTCTCCTCATTTACCTCCACCCCTTCCCCCAGCCCAGTATGTCACTCTCTCAGCTGGTCTGCCTCACTTCACAACTGGTTACATGCGCTGCTGGGGTAGAGATACTTTTATAGCTCTCAAAGGAATGTTTATCCTAACTGGCCGATATCAGAATGCTCGTCATCACATATTAGCATTTGGAGCATGCTTAAGGCATGGTTTAATTCCAAACCTCCTGGATGGTGGCAAAAATTCTAGATTTAATTGCAGAGACTCAGTTTGGTGGTGGTTACATAGCATCAAAGATTACTGTAATGAAGCTCCTCAAGGGCTGTCCATATTGCAGGATCCAGTTTCTAGACTTTTCCCCACTGATGATTCTAAGCCATGTGAACCAGGGCAAGTGGATCAACCTCTCCATGATGTGATGCAGGAAGCCCTCAATATTCACTTTCAAGGGTTGATGTTTAGAGAACGTAATGCTGGGCGAGCTATAGATGCTCACATGTCAGATAAAGGATTCAATAATCAAATTGGAGTTCATCCAGAGACAGGATTTGTATTTGGTGGAAATGATGCCAACTGTGGGACATGGATGGATAAAATGGGATCATCAGATGCAGCTGGAAATAGAGGCAAACCTGCCACTCCTCGAGATGGAAGTGCCGTGGAACTGATTGGACTTTCCAAAGCTGTTGTCAGCTGGTTGGCTGTTTTAAATGCATCTGGGAAGTACCCTTACTCTAGTGTTCAGAGAAAACATAGAGACGGGTCTATAACCTCATGGACATTTATGCAATGGGCAGACAAAATCCAACAAAACTTTGAAAGATTCTTTTGGATAAGTCCAACTCCTGCAGCCAATGATTTGAGACCAGACTTAATTCATCGCAGAGGAATATACAAGGATTCTCATGGAGCTACACAAGCATGGGCAGATTATCAGTTGAGATGTAATTTTCCAATAGCTATGGTAGTTGCTCCAGAACTCTTTAATCCGCAGCATGCTTGGATCGCCTTAAATAACATGAAACAAATCTTACTGGGACCTCTGGGAGTAAAGACATTGGATCCAGATGATTGGGCTTACTGTGGAGATTATGACAATTCCAATCAGAGTACAGATGCCAAAGTAGCTCACGGATTTAATTATCATCAAGGTCCTGAATGGGTGTGGCCAATTGGATTTTATTTGCGAGCTCGTTTGCACTTTGCCCAAGAAAATGGGTGTTTAAGGAAGACAGTTGCGGAAACACTGGCTATTCTTTCAAGGCACTTAAAGGAACTACAATGTACACACTGGCGTGGTTTACCTGAGTTGACCAACAGTGAAGGCGCATTTTGCTCAGACTCGTGTAGGACACAGGCCTGGAGTATGTCATGTGTGCTAGAAGTGCTGTATGAGATAAGGCAATGGGAAAGTAAGCAGCCTCTCATATTAAATACTAAAGAGAACTGACGTAGGCAACGCATCGTAGTCCACATTGTGCCATTTACTTGTGATTTGGCACAACATACATATAAAAATACCAAATATGGAAGTTCATCCAACATAAAATCTAAAGATAATGAACATTTGTATTCGGAACCCTTATATGTGGATTCAAAGAAAATGGGTAAGAACAAAAAAAAGAAGAAATATTACAAACATCAAAACTTGGACAATATTGATGCAGATAGTTATGGATACAGTAAAAAGAGATATGGAAAGAGAAAGTTCGGTTTCCTTAGGTTTAATCGAAAAAAGATACAACAAAGAAAGCAATACTTGGATGCTAGAGATTGCAATACAGGTTGTGAACCAGAAGTTCTATCTGGCTTCCAAAATATGTGCCAAAAGCATTACAAAGCTGCTAAAAGTGTTTCAAAAAACATTTATAATAAAATCATTTATCACTTTGATTATGAATATAGCTATGCAACTGTTGTATATAGTGATCGCTATTTCATATATAATAGAACCTTGGAAACCAAAGCCTTGCCACAAAAATGTTTCATATCCAATGACATTCAAAATGAACTATTGTACAAGTGTTACAGCAGGAACAGAAGAGCCAATAACAGCACCTTGCTGTGGAAAGAGAATGAAGTGAAGATAGGTGATGGCACCAGTTCATTCATCAAGCATTTTATGCCAATATTCACCAGCTGGTCCATTCAACCTTATTCACCAAACTGTGGCGTCCTTTCTGCTACAGGAGATCGCCTATTCAGTCTTTCAAGTGACCGGCGGTATTGTAAATCTTCTTTCTTTGATGATTTCCAACAGTTCCATGATTTCAACAGACAACTGTATTCTAACTACAAGCCAATTATAGATTTGATGTATTGTGGAAGAGATTTATTGGACTACGATGACTTAATATACTCCCATTGCAAGTGTGGAGACTTTAATCAAAAACAGGCTTATGGCCTATTTTACTCTGAGAGACGACACATTGACTACCGTATTTCAACAAATGGGTCAAATGTTTTTCAACCTTTTACAGAGAGTGAAATGAGCAGCGCAAAAAAACTTTTTAAAAAACATTTTTCATATGGAAAACTCGGTAGTTGCGACACAACCAAAGTTATTTCTAAATTTCCTATACCAGATTTTGCACTCTCTGAACAAGATTTAATTACGAGGTGGAAAAATTACATTTATGAAGAAAATATAAAATGTCGCACTAATACAATATATGAGAACCTCTATAAGCCTGCACGTAGAATGTCCAACTCTAATTTAGACTTAATCGAATCCGATTCAAAGGACAGGAAAAATAATAAAACCATCTCTTTGGATGAAAAAAAACTGAATTTTAAAAAATCAATGGCCAACATAGATCCAGCAGTTTCTACCAAAAATAATATTAAATCAAGAAGCGGAAAAAATTTAGATCCAAATATTGACTCAAAAGAAAAATCAATAGCTAAGTTAGGTATTGATGGTATTGCTGATATTCTGTCAGCCTCGACTAGCGAAATGGGAAACTTACTTGTGATGGAGCCATTGATGATTTTACAGAATTTGAATGAAGAGAGAATAAAGAACAAATTGATTGCAGCTAGAAAAGCCCAAAGATTGATGGTGTATGTTATAGTCGGATATACAAGCTTTTTTATACTATTTTCTCTTGTTGCTTTTTATGTAATGTATTTCAATTAAGAATATGTAACTTGAAACTAAAAATGTGCTTGAAAAAAAAACTTGCTGCTATATTGCTATTTTAGCCGATACAATTTGAAATGGTAATATAGGTAATCAATTGAGTTGAAGTTTATTTTGTAAAAGTCCATATTAAAATATGTAGAGAAACACAAAGTTGACAATGACTATGTAAGTTGAAACCGAGTCACTATTGTATTAAAAATAGTATAACTTAAACCATTTGTTTCTTTACGTAAAACTAGTTATAGAGAGTATGTGTCTCTTTATTATATCACCACTCACTGCTTGTAATCAAACCTGCACAGTACAATCAAGTTGTATGAAATGTAATATTATAAGTTTTACTTATATTTCTGTCATGGAAATATAATAAAAAATATTCTGAAAAATAAATATAGTTATATAAGGTAATGGAAATTAGGTAACTACAAATTATCTTATTTGGATATATTGAAATAAGATAATAATGTTTGCATCAACAATAGGTACAGTTTATACCTATTTGCAACTTATAAATATCACAAGCTGCCATATGTTATTTGCATTGTCTTACATTGCTCACATCATGTAAGAATATTATAAGATAGAACATAATATTTAAAGTTGATTATTTCAATGAAAATAACACTAGAAGTGGGGTTTGATAGTGCAAAGTAAATTAATTGTGATTGTCATACAATATTTTATTCTACGTGCAATGCTTTAGTTAGATTTATTGTGTTCAGTGAATTCACACTTATTTTGTTGTTCGTGCTTATCTATTTACTAACATATTAAATATGTGAGAAATGCTTTCAATAGGGTATACAGATAAATGATTTTATTTTTACCATAATTAGTCTACTTTTGTAAAACCAGAACTGCCATTTTACATATGCAGTAGAACTATACTTCCTAGTTTTGAAATGTGAAATGAGATCTGCTTTAACTTGTTGTGTTCTTGATATTGTTATTTTGTATGATATAATATTTTATTATTGTTTTTATTCCATTGTTATTGTTCTCTTACAATAAACTTACTGTTGAATATACTGGATTTTTTCCCCCACCATAACACCTTATCTATACTAATATTATAAAGAGGAAAGATTTGATTGTTTGCATTGAATAGGCTCCAAAAATACTGAACTTATTTGAAAAACTGTGAAAACACTTGATGGTAGAATAAAATAATGCACTACGACTTTGCAGAAATCATCATTATTTACAAAAAGTGTTGCAAAAGCATGTCCTACTATTTTAGTTATGCCACAAGTGTTTTTTTCTTTTAAAAATTTAATTGAAATGCCGCTCTACAAAAGGCTCTTTATTTGTATCTTGGTATTAATCCTTATCAAAATAAATTACTTCATATTCAAGACTGTTTCAATAGACCATTAAAGGATGACGTCACAGAAAAATCATTGAGGGGCATCAGGCATCCCAACACAACAGACGATTACGGTGTAATATTAGGTGGAACGCCTAAAGAATACCTAATACAGTGAAACCTCTATCTATCGTTCCTCGAATAATTGTTTTCCCGTATTTGTCATTATTTTTTACAGTACCAAATTAGTTTCATACAAAATACGTAAAAATATATCGCATCCATCGTTTCTCTATATGATTTTATCGCATTGACCGTTTAAAGTACACAAAAAAAATCGTAAATATGTATAAAAACATTGGACAGCGAGGGAGAAAGAAAGAACGATTTGTTAATTCTGTCGGCTGTCTTTTATGCTGGTACGTCAGTTGTAGGTACAATAAAAAAGCAAATATGACGATGAAAGATTACTACAGTATTAAGTATAATTTTGGTCTCCATGCAGCTTTTTTTTTATCTTGTTACTATATTTTTTACTTCAACAAATTGATTTATAATGTTTTTTCTATACTCCCGCATTCATTGTTTTCCCGCATCCATGGTTTATAGGTCCCTTCAAAAACGATAGATAGAGGTTTCACTGTAATCAAAAAAACTGTCAGTGTCGATTTTGTTATTATTTTGTCGTCTGACTTTCTTTTTTTTCTCTTATGGCATAACATCTTACAAGGATGATTTGCGCAATCTGACTGTGTGCCCCCCAAGCAAAAGCAAATCCATAGACAAGACCACGTGACCTTTAATGGTCTATAGCTTTACATAACTTTTTAAATTATTCCATTTGAAATATATCACGAGTTTAAAAATGTAAGTATTAGAAAAAAGTTGTGCGGTTGCCGCTCACCCGCTTGGCTAACTGGGCAGCACCTTATGCGACGTAGGTGCCACTGGGGTACGGAAGGGAAGTCAACGTCAAGAAATGAAGTGCCAGCTCTCTACGCAATGGTCGTGTGCAGAATCTAATAATTTTAGCTTGAAAATATTTTTTTAAGGTAATTAAATCTACTAATAACTTCATTAATCAAATTGGTTGATGACCGAAATGATGTTTCTTTGGAATGTTAAAGCAAATAATGATTTACAATGTGCAACTTTATGCATTTGAGGAAAGTTACCTGAAAATGGCATAGCATATCATATGTTAGTTACTTAATTTTTAGATGGCCTCATATGCAGATTTAATTTTTGAAATCAAAAAATCTTTACAAAATATAGCAAATTTGTTTTAAGATAATTATTATTTATTTACATTTGTAATAAATTCATTGATATAAATATTGCCACCAATTAAACAGTAGATTTTATAAATATGGGATATATTTATGTCATTGAAATGATATGCTCCCATAGACAATACAGGAATGAAGAAATTTCATTTTATATATTAGCTAAAATCGGATTATTCAAGTTAATACCTGCTTGTGAGTTCAGATTTGTATTTATTGGAGCGCTTTTTGACGGGTACCCTCCATTATAATAATATATGTAAGAAAGTGCCTAGGTACTTACCTTGGTTATTATTTTGTTAGATTAGTTTTATTTTAAAATAAGTACCTAGGCACTTCCCTTAGTAGTAAGAATATTTTGAATTTGTTCCATTTTGATTGTTTTGTTTAAAATTGAGATTTGATATGAAGAGAGGAATTTTTGACAGAATGTAAGAAAAGATAGATATAATTAACATAATTTGTCGTTTCTTTAGTTTACAATGAAACCAAATTATATTTAATAATAATAAATCAATTAATATCAAGTGATTGTGTTAGTGATTTTCCATACTCCCATTATAAAACGACAAATTTGATAAAAAATGGAAAGAAAATTGAAGTTTTTCTTCAGGTATGTGGAGTCGGCGGATAAAGGAACAAATGTGGTTATGATAAACTCAATCTGTACAAAAGACAATGTGAAATATATTTTTTCAGAAGATGATAAATTTGCTAGTAAACATCTTGCATTAATAAAAACAAAAAGCTATAAAAGAATAAAAGAAAGTTTTAAGAAAATAGGGGAAGAAAGAGTGATTTGGATTACATGCACAGAGGAAATGGAGAAAATTTATTTCGATCAAGACGATAATATAATGTTTAATAATATATATCTGGAACGCATTGTGGAAAGAAATTTAATAAAATCCACACCGAAAAGAGAAAATGAACTTAATTTAAAAAACATAGCAGAGAGATTTATGATTGAAAAATTTTTTTTTAAACACCCGAATGCAAAACAATGGCTCGATACATTTGAAAAAGAGTGCAGAAGATTAGAGATAGAGGAAGACAATGCGATAATTGAAGTGCTGAGATTATTTTTGGATAGACCGTGTTCGGAGTGGTACTCAGCAACATTGATGACATTAACCGTGGAGGCTGGATGGTCAGATTGGAAACAAAACTTCTTAGAATCATTTGCAGACAAAGGGTGGGATGGCGGAATCTATGCTATATCATTCAGGTATAAGGAAGGATCATTGATGGAGTATGTTATGCGAAAGCAGAGGCTACTAATTGACATGGATAAAAATATTAGTTCAAAAACACTTGTGATGCTAATAGCTGCAGGATTGCCTGAATTTATTAGAAGTAAAATCGACAGAGAAAAATGTGAAAATCCAACCGAACTACTGCATGAAGTTAGAAAATGTGAAAATATAGTGAGTAAAAATATTTTTTATAAAAAAAAAGAGAAAAGGCAGGACAATAAGAAAAAAATCGAAGAGAAGAGACCATGTGAAACATGTAAAAAGTTAAACAAAGGTAATAGATATCATACAGAGGACTTATGTTGGTATAAAAAGAAAAATGAAAATGAAGCAAAAGTAATTGGACACAACTCAATCATAGAAGTAGAACTAAACACAGAACAAAAAAACGAGTAAGCACACCATTGATTAAAGTAAAAATATTGTTAGAAGATAAGTTAGAGATAAACGGAACATATGATTCAGGCTCACAAATATCTCTAATAAATTCAAAACTAGTTAAGATAAAACAAAGTACAAAAGATGTCAATAAAATATTTTTAAAAACGGTCAATGGTGTGACAGAAACAAAAGGTTTAGTAACTATAAAAGTAAAAATTTTTGAGAAAGAAAAATATATTGATGTATACATTGTAGAAAGAGATGATTTCGAAGATTTCATTATTGGTCTAGACATAATAAAGAAATTTATGCTGATTCAGGATGAAAATTTACAAATTTCTCAAAAGGAAAAATTACAAACAGAAAATAAAATGAATACATTGAATGAAAATAACGAATTAGAAGAAGTTAAGGTCAATTTTAACGAATATGTGAATGAAAATGAATTTAGAATGATTTTAGATCACTTAGACAGTGAAAAAAAAGTTAAGATTGAAAATTTGGTTGAAAAATATAATACAGTGTTTGCTAAAAATAAATATGACGTAGGCACTGTTACAGATTATGAAGCTAGAATAGACTTACTGGTTGATAAATATTGTAGTAAGAGGCCGTATAAATGCACTATAGAGGATAGAAAAGAAATAGAAAATCAAGTGGAAAAATTACTAGAAAATAAGTTAATTGAAGAGTCTTACAGCCCGTTCGCAGCACCAGTAACTCTAGCGTTCAAAAAAGATGAAAATAAAAGATCAAGATTGTGTATAGATTTTCGCGAATTGAACAAAATAGTTATACCACAAGCACAGCCTTTCCCATTAATAGAAGATTTAATAATAAAAACAAGAAACTGTAAGTTCTTCACCACACTAGATATAAACTCCGCTTTTTGGTCAATTCCACTACGCATTGAAGATAGACAGAAAACTGGATTTATTACACAAGAGGGACATTTTCAATGGACATGTCTACCATTCGGATTGAAAACATCACCAGCAATATTCCAGAGAATTTTATCAAATATCTTAAGAAAGCACAATTTAAAAGAGTTTTCAGAAAATTACATAGACGATATTTTAATTTTTTCGGAATCATTCAATGAACACATAGAACATATAGAAAAAGTGATAAAAGCAATTATATATGAAGGTTTCAGACTAAAATTTAAAAAATGTACATTTGCAGCAGAGTCAGTGAAATACCTCGGACACATAATAGAACACAATACCGTGAGACCATTGAAAGATAATTTGATTTCGATACAAAATTTCCCAACTCCAAAAAACATTAAAAATGTCAGACAGTTTCTTGGGAAAATAAATTTTTATCATGATTATATACCGAAAAGTTCAATATTATTAGAACCGTTACACAAACTGTTAAGAAAAAATGAAAAATTTTTATGGTCTGAAGAATGCGAAATATCTTTTACAAAAGTAAAAAAATTATTATGTTCACAACCTGTATTGGAAATTTTTGATAAGGATCTGCCAATAAGAATTTACACAGATGCAGCAATAGAAGGCATTGGTGCTGTATTTAAACAAATACAAAATAATGGTCAAGAAAAACCAGTAGCATATTTTTCAAAGAAATTGAATGATTCACAAAAAAGAAAAAAAGCAATTTATTTGGAATGCCTAGCAATCAAAGAAGCAGTAAAGTATTGGCAATATTGGTTGATTGGAAGAAAATTCACAGTGTTTACAGATCATAAACCTCTAGAAAACATGAATATTAAAGCTAGAACGGATGAAGAACTTGGTGAGTTGACTTATTATTTGTCACAATATAATTTTGAAATTAAATATATTCCGGGGAAAAATAACACTGAAGCAGATAGCTTAAGCAGAAATCCGGTATTAGAATCAAATGAAAATATGGACGAAGTGCTACAAATAGTTAATCTAATACAAATTATTGATATTCAAACAGATCAAGAACAAAATATAGTATTGCAGAAAAATAAAAATAAATTAATAAAAAAGGATGGAGTGTTCTATAAAAAAAATAGAAATAAAGAAAAGATAATTCTATCTGAAGAGTTCAGCTTAAAGTTAATTAAAGAAATACATTATGAATGGTGCCATATAGGAATTAAGCAAATGATGAATAAGATATGCAGTTATTATACAGCCAAAAATATGATTTCAAATATTAAAAAAATTTGTAAAAGTTGTGAAATATGTGTTAAGAACAAATCAAGAGGTCAAGGAAAATATGGTCTGATGTCACAATTAGGTCCAGCAAAAAAACCATTCGAAATTATGTCCATTGACACCATTGGAGGCTTTGGAGGACAAAGATCAACAAAAAAATACCTCCATCTGCTTGTAGACCATTTTACAAGATACGCATTCATTTCAACTTCAAAAACACAGAGTGCAACTGACTTCATCAAATTAGTTAACAACGTATTAGAAACGGACAAAATTGGAATAATACTTGCAGATCAATATCCGGGAATAAACTCAAGAGATTTTAAGGAATTTCTAATAGAGAATGACGTTAAACTAATTTTTACGGCTATTGATGCGCCATTCTCAAATGGTCTGAACGAGAGGCTAAATCAGACTATAGTTAATAAGACGAGATGTAAGATCAATGAGAAAGAAGAAAAAAGAGCTTGGACAACAATCGCTAGAGAATGTATCGAAAAGTACAATGAAACTGAGCATACGGTGACTGGATTTACACCTAAGTATTTACTAGATGGCACAGATACCAGTATTTTACCAGAAAATATGAAAATAAGAAACAATAAAGAAGATTGGATAAAAAACAAAGAAATAGCTCTTGAAAGAACAAGAAAATCACACGAATATAACAAGAAAATATTTGACAGGAATAGAATAAACTACAGATTAAACACAGGAGATCTAGTTTATATAGAAAATGGCAACAAGTTAAACAGAAAAAAATTAGATGAATTGAGAATTGGACCTTATGAAATAATAGAAAAGATATCAGATTCGATATATAAAATAAAAACAGGAAAACGAAAACAAGAAAATGAACTATACCACGTAACAAAATTACTTCCAGTATCAATTAATAGAGATGATGACTGAAAATTGTAAGAATTTTCACCCAGGGATGGGGAGATGTAAGAAAGTGCCTAGGTACTTACCTTGGTTATTATTTTGTTAGATTAGTTTTATTTTAAAATAAGTACCTAGGCACTTCCCTTAGTAGTAAGAATATTTTGAATTTGTTCCATTTTGATTGTTTTGTTTAAAATTGAGATTTGATATGAAGAGAGGAATTTTTGACAGAATGTAAGAAAAGATAGATATAATTAACATAATTTGTCGTTTCTTTAGTTTACAATGAAACCAAATTATGTTTAATAATAATAAATCAATTAATATCAAGTGATTGTGTTAGTGATTTTCCATACTCCCATTATATATATATTATATAATAATTATTATTCCATTTTATATAATAGCATTATTTGCTAAAACAGGTGATGTGATATTTTAGTGAGGTAGTGTGGTGTGAAGGTAACGCTCATGTTATTGCCTTAAAGTCACGAGGTCCTGGGTTTGATTCCCATGTAGGGCAAAGTGAAGAATTACCTTTTCAAAAAATTTCTGGGACTGAGTGTTACTTGTATCTACATATGTGTATCGTCACATCAGTACCTGTAATACAAGATTCATATCATAAATGAAATTAAAACAAGACAGACGAAAGACATCTCTCTCAATGAAAAAAGTTAATTTTAATTTCATTGTGGAATTCTACTAACACCAACAGAGTGAATTCATATCTAAGTTTGGGGCTAACTTGCTCTGTGTGAATTGTCTATACATGATTGTGTTATATTTATATATTTTGCTTAATACTCATAAATTCCTCGGAGCCACATAAGAAACTTTATGCTTTTATATTGTTAATATTCATTCATAATTTGTTCACTTATTCCATAATAAAAGACTACTATATTTGGATGCAAATCAAAAGCACAGGGGTAGGTTAGTAATGGGATTTCTCAAATCATATTAATTCTTTCTCATGTGCACATTTTATTTATAAAGTATATATACACCTCACAACATACTTTGATAAGGGTAAGCAGTTGTTACCAGTAATAATAAAAACCTGTCCATTACCAATTGATTTGGTTGGGTAAATAGTTCAAGTCATTGGTATTACACTATCTGTAGTAATGTTGCTGTGGAGGAGGCTGAACAGGTTGTGGCGGCCAGGTGGGCTGAGCAGCTGATGGGACCGGAGCCACATAGGATTGTTCATAAGCACGTGCAGGTCCCCCTGTACTTGCCGCGAGGCTACTCTGGTTAACATATACTTGTGGTACAGGTATGGGATAAGCTGGAGTACCAGGATTCGGGGGAGGAGGTCCTGATGCCATGTTATAGAAAGTAGGTGGAGGCACAGACATGCTATGCGCCATTGTAGCTTGCACAGTATTAATTTGCATGGGCGCTCCAGTACCTGGAAGCACAGGAGGTTGAGGATAGTAACCATGATGTGGGTGCTGGTGTGTGTGAGGGTAATGATAAGGTTGGGTGAGATTTATGTCGGGAATAGGAGGAGGGGCAGTATGTGTGTCCTGAAGTGGAACTGTGATAAGATTGGTTCGATTAGGAGTGGGAGCTGGAGGGAGTAATGGGCCAGTTGTAGGCACAGCATGGCTCCCAGTGTGAGCTCGAGGATCCGTAGCCGATGGCATCTGAAACAAAAACATAATTAAACATGTGTCAATCTGCATTTTATAATCTATGTGTATGTACAAAATTGTATGGAGACTTACACTCATAGGTTTAACTATAGGGAGAGAATTCTGTATTGGACTCATAATAGGCTGAGCTGGAGATGGCTGTTTTATATCTGAAGGATTGGCAGTGCTGTGTATAGTGTCCATTGTATTAAGACCGCTAATAATTTTTGTGGAAAACTCTTGGTTCGGAGTTGCATTGGTGATGCCACTTGTAGGAAGATGTCTGTGGTTAATGTGGGCCTGTAGATCTCTCTGTAAAGATATTTTCAATTTATTAATTACGTCTGGCAAAAAATTGATCTACCACTCTTTTCCATAAGTTTTCAAGTTTTAAAGTTAGCGATGAGGTTTACCACCCATCCTTAACCCTTTCGAATCCACAGCCGTGACATCCACGTTTGACATTTCCTTACCTTAGACATCCACACTCGTGATATATCGTTTTTGATTTTTCGACACTCCCAGAGACATCTGTGTTGGATTTTTTAAATTTAAATATGTACCGATATATACCTACATTTATCTTTTATTCATTCCTGTGAAGTCGGTTAAGATGTACCTACAAATTTCGTCACAATGACGATTTATAAAAGTACTGACAGCGTACATGCCGGAAATCAGTCGCCGTTCATTACCATTATAGTACGTTCGCGCGAATTGTATCATACGCGTGGCATTTTTGATACTCAATCAATTATATTGTTTATATTATTTATTTTGTCAGTTTTGTTACTGTGGATTGGTTTAATTTAATTATTTAACCTATATTTATGTTCAATTGGTGTTATTGCTTATTTTATATTTTATTTTGACACTTGACAAAATTTGAATACTACTTAGTAGTCCCTACACAAGTGTAAACATTTTTTCGATTACGAAATTTATGAACAGTTTTGATTATTTTTAGTCTCAGTGAAGATTTGAAAAAAAAAACTGTGAATAAAACAAAGTAAAAAAATAAAATAAAATAAAAAAACTGTGTGCAGTACACTGAAAAAAAAATCAATCGACCATTGTTTTCATGAACAGACTTTAAACTATCTTTGTTATGTATGACGCAGGTTAGGCGAGGACACTTGAGGTTCAAATATCCGGTGTTATGGGAGTGCGTTGAGATTTTAAAGACTTATTTGTTTACATGATGCTAGTAGAAGGATGAAGGAGCTCAAATAACCCGCCAATGTGACTATGATATGCAATTTTATATTAAATAAAGTAAATTGAAACTAAAGAAGTGGATTATAAATATCACACGGTATTGAGGGCACGATTCCAATCGAGAGGGCTCGGAAATCAAAAGGTTAATGTCTTAAAATTATTGTTAGCATGGACAGGATAGCTTGCCTGTTTATTTCATGCAGCTGGTTTGCTGGCTACCCCACTTGTGGGATATGCAGTGAAGATACAGTAAGTCAACACAAAAAAATATAGTATATAATGCAACATATTTTTCAACATTTAAGAAAATGGTTAACTCATGTCAAAATACAGTGGTACCTCAACATACGAGTTTAATTTGTTCCGCAACCTTGCTCATATTTCAAATTACTCGTATCTCAAAACAAATTTCCCCATTGAAATTAATTGAACTGCCATTAATCCGTTCCAACTCCCAAAATGTCATCCCAGTTATTTTTGTTACATGTTTTTGAATAAAAAAAATATATTTTTAAATAACAAATATAACAAAACATAATAAAAAAGTATGTAGAGAAATAAAATAGATTTGTAAAGTGTTACTTTCGCTTAATTTTTGTCACTGCTTTTTTCTTCACTGGTCTTTGCCTTTTTCAACACGCTTTTCTCATTTTCCCTTGTAGGCCGTTTAAAAAAAACATGTGCAAGGAGGTTTGTTTCTTCCTCCCTTTCAGAATGTTCTGGAAATGAGTTAGGGAAGTGTCATTAAATATCTCCGATGCACGACCAGTTCAACTTTTTCAGGGTGTTTCTTTTCTACAAACTGTGAAACTCTTTCCCACATTCACAAGATCTCCATTCGTGTGTGATCATGGTCGACCAACTAAGCAAATTGCTCATATCTCAAATTTTGCTTGTATTTCAAATCAAAAAACGTTCTAAAAAAAACTCGTATGTTGGGGTACTCGTGTGTCAAGGTACCACTGTATGTAATATTATCTATGGATTTAGACAATAAATGACAAAAAATGTTTTTTCGTTTTAATGTCAATTTGATCACCCTCCATTGTCTTACAGATTATTTATTTTTACCACATATGATACAGATATCCATATTACAAAATGGTTTGAAAATCAAACTACATGCTGATGATAAATATTCGATATTTACAAGTGTAACTTTGTGGTAATCCATTTTGAATTATTATTAACTAAAAACACTGTATATACCACTAGAACAATTTTATTTAAAACATTAAAACGTTTTCAGTTGTCTAATGCAACCATCTTGACTATATGTAATATAGGTCAAGAAATAAAATGTGATTATTTGGTTTTACATGTACTTGATTAAAGTGTCTCAAGTTACGTCATGTAATGTCTTTTCCAACTGACATTACATGTCAAAACTCGAGACCCTTTAATAAAGTACAAACCAAATAATTACATTTTATTTGTTGATAAATATGGAGTTTTACAAAATAAATAGCAATAAAATACAATGTAATGATTGTTACCTGTGAAAGGTATGTTCTGCGACAACCTGCATTACCATACCTAGTTCCAGCATGTGTACACATAAATACTGTACCAAGGCCTGTTTGTTCAACTCTTGTCACCTAAAGTAGTTATATAAAACACAGTAAATTATATAAATATATATATTCATGTGCTGCTTTCAATGACTTTATACAAATCAATGACTGATGTAATTGTTTACCTTATCCCCACATCTTGGACAATGTGTATGATCAGTTCTAGCACATTGCAGACAGAATACATGCTTGCAAGGGATCTGAAAATGTAAAACAACTTATATTAAATATTTTTCATAACAAAAGCATGTAGGACCAACGAATGCAGAACATTCCATTCTTACACTACATATGTGTACGTTTAGCTTCTATCTACTGGCTATGTACAAAAAATTTAATTTATTATAAAAAATTTGCAAACTATTGTGTTTTAAACATATTCTAACCAAAGAATATTAACAATAACTCACCATCCTTCCATATATCAAAATTGGTTTAAGACATGTATCACAGCAGTAAATCATAGGATTTAAGACTTTCTCTCCTATCAAAGTTGCACGATGATTCCATTTTAACCTTAATACTGGTTCCGGAGGGCCTCTCTGAAGAGTTGTGAATACAGGAGCTTCTAATTGGGAGATATCTGCTGGTACTTCCACTGGAATGGAAGTAAAATATTTTCAGTGGATTCATCAAATTTCTCATGTGCGTTTATCAAGAATTTACAAGAGGTCAAAAAACTGTTTTGCTTAATGACATTTTCTGTGTCTGATTCGTTTTGTGAAAGGTGTCTTAGAAATTCTATGGTAGGTTTATTGAATTTCTAGGTATGGTCGTAGAAATTTCACAGAATAATTTTTTGAAGCACCTATATGTCAGTCTTCACAAATTATCTAAGAAAAATCAGCATGTATGAGATTTAATTCCTCTTCACAACTTTTTCCGAGGATATTGCAGTCTATAGGTTATTTCATCAGTAGATGTGGCTCCACGAGACTATTTATATTTATCTTATTTTTGATATCTCATATATATACAATTTACTATGAATTAGTAGTTTGTTGTTGCTTGTGATTACTTGACATAATCTCTGAGCCTTTTGTGTTGTGGAGCTGGTAAAAAAGTTATGTCTAAAAATACTTAATGAACTTACACTTCGGAGGCTCATTTTCCTCATTCTCTTCTTTAGCTTCTGGCCCACTGGATTCCTCAACTTCTGCATTAGATCCCTCCTCAACAGAGCATTCTTCTTCATCTGATGATAGAATTTTAGGAGTCTTCTTCCCTCGTCCTCTTCCGCGACCTCTACCTCTTCCTCTGCCTCTACCCCTGCCACGACCTCTTCCACGCTTTTCGCTATTCATAACTTAAAAGTAATGTCAAAAAAGCAGTTTATTATTATGTTTACAAGATAACCTAATTACTAGTCTCATTATCAAACTCAAATTCGATACAAAGTTTGATCAAACAACGTCAACAAAGATCATTATTGGAACACAATTCATAGAAATCTTTTGAATGGAAAATTTACACTCTTTATTTCGAAGTATTTTCGCTCAATTTATAACCTCAGCCGATTCAATAAAAAAACTTAACTTGACACCATTTTGACATTTCAGTTACGAAAATGCGAAGGTATATTCTCTTTGGTAGCCACCTAGTCATAGATTTTTATTCATAAGTAGCATTCACATTACTTCACTTTGGATGATCATCCAGAGTGTCAGGGTCAAACCTGTTCATCGAAAGTGAACACGTCTGTTCACATTTGTTCATCCTATGCTTTCACTGCCATGTCTACTTTCTCACTCATGTTGTATGTAGTTTGACGTATTTTCGCATAAAAATAATTAAACAAATTCAAAAATGAAAAATAACACTTAAAATAAATTAATATAGCTCTCGACTGCATAATAATTTTGTTCATGATTCTGACATTCAATACAAATTCATAGAGAATTAAACAAATAATAAGATAAAACTTGTTTATGGTCGTTTCAGTGAAAGGACCTTTCATCAAAATTATGACGAGTGGTAATCTCTTTCCTCCGTCATCGCTAGTGATCACTATTGATGAAACGCCTGTTCACACTTGTTCATCTTGGAGGATCATCCGGAGTGATCACTGAAAGTGAACGTATGTGAACGACCCTATAGTTCCCAAAGTTTATATGTACCTATTTGATATTTGAATTAGATTTTATTTTTGCCGGTTTTATTTTTGCAAATAAAAAAGAAAAAGAATATTTTGCCAAAAAATGAAAATAATATTATTGTAGCAACAATTTTCCTCCATACAAAACTATATTTGACAGATATCTGACATTGGGGCCTACCATCTCAATGAGTTCCCAAATGTGAACAGACATGTTCACTTTCGATGAACAGGTTTGACCCTGACACTCTGGATGATCATCCAAAGTGAAGCAATGTGAATGCTACTTTACATTAATCATTTTAGACATAATGTGTGGTAATGTTATGAAACAGAGTTCAAAAATTGTGTTGGTTTAGAAAACTATGCATTTATTCTATTCAAACTGTTTATTGCTTAAGACTTACAATTAAAATGCACCGTAATTATTTTTACTGAAACATTGTTGTTTTGGACAATGCTGGTGATAAGGTTGTAAAGCTTTAATGCCAACAGAGTGGTTACATAAATTAATTATCATTTAATAAATAGAAAAAGAAGTGCCCAAACATTCGATGCAATATTATGGAACAAACCATGGTATATACCTACTTATTCATTATCAACCATAGACTTATTATGATTTTTTATTACGCGGCGGCAGAATCGCCATCCACACTTCTCAGCATTATACAACCAAGTCTCCATATGATCAGTCATGGTCACATATTCAAATATATTTATTATTATTATTCTAGGTGGGATCTTCTGCGTGGGCCGGGTTTACCCTAGGTGGGATCTTCTGCGTGGGCCGGGTTTACCCCCGGCTGACGCAGGGGAGTCTGAGAATTGAGCTTGCTTGGCGTGGCGAATGTTGCGTGGCGAACTCTTGTTTTTCGTTTGTTTTGTGCGTCCTGTCTCCCTTGGTGGAGAGTAGCTTTGGTTGGAATATCCCCATTGGGAGGGAAATAGTTTTCCACACTACCCCGTTTCAGTGACCCCTGGGCTCACTGTCTTAAAACCGAAATGTTTCTGGACACTTTATCTCTGTTATCTGTACCAACTGTATATATATGTGTGTATGTGTGTATGAATGTGTGTATGTGTGTGTGAGTGTATGTGTGTGTGTATGTATATATATGTATATTATTGTATTGTACTTAATTTTTGGGTATAATATTGGTTTAATTTATTATGGTTAATTATGTCACACATGTATTGTGTGATATCACTTTATTTTAATTTTTCCCAATATGGGCTATTTTTGTTTCTTTTTGTTTATTGTTCCAACGAGGCGACTTATGTTGATCTGTTCTTCGGGTCGCCTCTGAGGAAATGAAAGTGATGTGTGCAAATTCGGATAAATAGGAGTCTCCGACTCCTGAGATATCCGAGTGTGTAGAGGTTCTTTCAATGTATTATTATGTGGATGCCAACACTGGCATAGTTGTATTAGAATAGAGAGAGTCCAAATATTAAAAAAAAAATCTTCACCTAAACGGATAAATAGGAGTCCTTGGACTCCTGAAATATCCGAGAAATAAAGATATTTCAACATATTATTAGGTATAATAAAAGACTACCTATTAAATAGGTCTAAGTTTATTTATATCTATATTATCAATAATGTATGTTTTTGTCGAATTCCATCTACAGAGTTTTACGATAAACTTTATTGACACAAAAAATTGTTTATTTATATAATCGTCACCTGAGAATAACAGGGTTCCAACTGTCAAAAACAAAAAGCTGAGAAAAATGGGATTGAAATTTCAAACACTCATATTTTTTCAATTAGTTGATATTTTCTAATGATTTTTAGAATGGAAGACAATGATGGACATATCTTGAATATTATTGATAAAAAGAGTGAAAATATTTATATTTACTATTCTTTTTTGAATATGCGGAAAATCAGATGGAACCTTATTCATTTGTTTTGTGAAATAAAGTAAGTTAACAAGGATTCATCATCAGATGGAACCTTGTTCACCAAATTGCCCAAAGAATCTATGAATGTAAATGAACAGATAGATTAAATTATTTCATGTTTTTTTTAAGTTTATGATAGTGGGATGTGCCGTGATGGTATAGTATAGTATTATGATAGAACAAAATGTTATTACTATATTATTTATTATTAAAAGAACACACTCTCTACATATTTATATATATTTAAGATATTTCTGTGCATAAACTTCCACGATATCTAGTGTTCTGTCTCACAATGTATTACATAATTTTAATCTAGGTAATCTCTGTATATTTGTACTATCATTGCAACTCTCACAAGTGTGGTAGCCAGCAAATTCAATTCATGAGATCATCCTCTCTGTGCCAAAACAATAACAAACTCAGCACAGGTCTAGTGTCAAGCCTCATTGCTGAATTTAAGATGTTAAGTAACTTAAAGGTGAATTTTCCAAATATTTTTCCATTTTAGGAAATTAAATGCTCAAGATAAAGACAGTATTCTTGTGTCTTTATCTTGAGCATTTAATTTCTAATATGAAAAAGTGCTAATATAAAAAAATGCATAATTTATAATTTTGTAAATATTTTTTTGTTATAATAAAGGCACTGTAATTAAAAATGCATGAATACCATAAAATTGATTAAGAATGTTCTAGGTTATACAATAAAGTCAATTCTTCTTCTTCTTTGTTGTCGGTCCCTCAGTGCTGAGGATCGTAACCATTATTTGTATAGGTGTGCACAAAATGCTTCCAGCGACTTCGATGCTCCGCTCTTCGTAACGCCTCATGCAAGGTCCCCCCACGTAGCCCCCTTCACCTGCTCACTCCATCTCATTGGAGGCGCCCCCTAGCTCTATTGCCCTCCACACTTCCAGTCAAAACAAGTCTCTCCAGGTTGTCTGGTCCTCTCCGTGCGATGTGCCCAAAGTACTGCAGGACACGGCGTATGCATATGGTGGACAACCGTTCCTTTATATTCAGTTCTTCGAGGATGGACGAATTTGTTCTATGTACTGTACACGGTATGCGCAGTAGACGCCTCCAGAACCACATTTCGAAGGCATCTATTCTAGCACGTTCTCGAGATTTGATTGTCCAGGTTTCGGGAAATTTACATTCATACATACCATCACACCGCTGCCCTCGTGGGGTAGGCAGAAGGTATCGAGCGTCACTTCCTTATATCCTTGCGTACATCTTTCGCTTCCGTCACTGTCATACAATTCCTCATGCATGCTCTCCTATTCAATGTGCTCAACACGTGACCGTCCTATAGGATTTGATTTAAGTGATCTTGCCATTTGATCCTCGGACGTCCACGTCTCCACGCACCATTCCTCTCAGCCAAATATATCTTTAGGTCATTCTGTCCTCATTCATTCTTTCCACGTGCCCGAACCATCTTGACTTATTCACATTCATCCTTGTTATAACACCAGCTTTCATTCCACATTCCTTTTGTATATCACTGTTCACAAAACAAATTTAACCATATATAGAATAGGACAGACCCATAGATTGATGGAATGATATAAGCATAGTTCTATCTTGACATTATGAGGATTAAAATTAAGAATAGGCAATATAAAACATAGATAAATTGTTAAATTTTCTTAACTATTATTATTAGATAATTGTGTGTAATATCTCAAGATAAGCAAGAAATTATTTGTAATAAAAAACATTGAAAAGTCTATTCATAAATTAAGACATAATATTGAATGATGGATGTAAAGATATGTATTTTTTTGAAAAGGAATTTAAAATCCAGCGGAGAAATAGCCCGGATGAAGATGATATTAAGAAACAGAAGAATGTATAACCTCAGAACGAGAAGAGCCGACCCTAACAGCCCTCAGCGGCAATAAGTTGGGACAGTGCCAGGAAGAAGAAGATGAATTCAAAAACACGGTTTTTTTTATTAGAATATATATAATGAGTAGAATTAAAAAAAACACGGAATTTTAATTAGAATATATATAATGAGTTTCAATCTATTGGATTGGTCTGAAACGAGTTTGGACTTTCTCCTCCACTTCTCCCTATTCTCAGCCAGTCTCTTCAACTCCACGTATGAGCCACAGCTCAAGTCCGTCTTCAGTTGGTCCATATAAGCATCTCTCGGTCGGCCTCTGCCATTTGTGCCTTAGGTCCTACTCTCTGCGATTGCGATGAGTAGTCCTGGGTGCCTGATATTGAGACCAATCCAGTTAGCTCGTTGTTGGCTGATTATTTAGAGGAGTTGCCTTTTTTCGCCAACCCTGGTTAACACTTCTTCGTTTTCGACGAGTGAATTCGACCAAAATAATACTATTATTATTTTAGTATTGCCTCATAATACTGCCGATCTTGAATACGGTGGTCGGTGGGTCTCCTTCAATGCCGATCTTGAAGAGGCATGAATTTTATCATGTCCTTTAAATCTCTAATTTTGGGAACTGACAGTCCATTACTTAGTTTAAGGATACTTGGTTCTGGGTAATTGTTTTGACTTCCTCCGGAACTTCTGAGTTTTTCTTTTGAACGAAGATTTGTAGAAGTCTTTTCACTTTCTCCAAACTCAGTTCTATAGGATGTTTGCGTAATTCCATGCAATGTTTGCGTAAATTTTAGTTTAAAAGTTTTTACTTGTAAAAAAAGAATATCTCAAGTATTTTGCCGCATTGCCGTAATCTTTGAAATCTCCTTCAGTCATCTAGAGAATCCTCAATGGGACATTGGGTGAATGTAGACTTACCTGTTTAAGTCAGCAATATCACAGTTGATTAATAACTGCGTTTTCCAAATCAGAAATTGAGGCTGAATTATTATTATCATTATCATTCACCATTTCCTCAACTAATTTTCTCAAACTATCCTCGAAACTCGACATTTTAACAACAAAAGCGCGCCAACTATTACAAAAAGCAATGAAAATACACTGACTTGAAATAAGACCCATAACATCATTGTTGGAGTAAAAAGGTTCCATCTGTAGCAGATGAAACCTTCTTACGTTGTAGCGTGCAAATTAATTGATGGCGGTTGGAATAATAAAATCTCAACGCTCGATAAATCCTTATTTAATAAACGTTTGAATTTCGATTGATCAGATGGAACCTTATTATTTTCGTAAAATAAAAACTACACCACTTTTTGGCGTTTTTATGTTCTAGTATTATAGAATATGTTAGTTGGAACCCTTTTCACGAAAAAAACATAAATATGAATTTTTGTTAGTTGGAACCCTGTTATTCTCAGGTGACGTAATATTGTCTTATTCATATATAAATGCAAAGTTAATTATATTTATTATATGATTTTTATAATAATATATGATCTATATAGAACAATTATATAATACATAATTATGTCTATAGTTTTATTACGTGTAGGTGGACCCCCTCTTTTACGACTATTGTGCATCCCCATTTTTTAGTCACGCCATCGTGGACCCCGTCGAGTCTACCTGGACCACTTTGGAAATCACTGCTTGAAGGGATGATTTTAATAGGCTGTCAATGAGATTTGAGGAGGTGGAACAGCACATTAGACGTAAGAATATTGAGCTGCAAAACGTCCCACCAGTCAAAGGAGAAAACTTGGTGTCCACTGTTCGACTTTCCGTCAAGATTGGTGTCCTTATACAGGAATCCGACATATTGAGGGTTCACAGGGTCGCTCATGGTATTCCCTCCACTGAAACTTCAGAAGCAAGGCCTAAAAATATTATTTTTAAATTCAATAAGATAGAAAAGAGAGACGTTTTTTAGTGGCGGGGAGGAGTCATTGTGGACTGACGGCATAGGATGTTGGAATTATAGGCAAGACACAGAAAATGTACGTAGCAGAACATCTTACGCCAGTAAAGAAGATCCTTTTTCGGAGAGAAAGAAATTTGTAAGGATAAATCTATATGGCGTTCCGTTCTCTCTGCCTACCCCTCCTGGGACATGGCGTGAGGGTGTAGATAGACTATATTCACCTGCCTCTAGTATTGAAGAATATGATTAATATTTTTTACAAATCTCCAAATTCAATGCAGACCTGAAGCCAACCGATAAGACTTGATACTGGCAGATTTTAACATACCTTCAATTAACTGGTCCTATCCAAATGCAAACGCTTGTCTTACACCTACCTCCTTCAGCGACCCCACCGCTCAATTGTTTCTTGAGTCAGTTTCTTTTTGAATGTCTCACAATTTAATCACGTTGTGAACGCTAGTGGATTTGGTGTTGGCGGACATTGAATGTAAGATACAGTATTGACGCGCATCATCCCTCCCTTGACGTTTCTATTCCCATATGTGGCGGATTCAGAAAAAAACTCAAGGAGAGGGGGGGGGCGCAAAAATTATACCCATATACAAGACATTGAAGGAGACCCACCGACCACCCGGATAGCGCAGAAGTCTGGGGACTTCCATTTATCCGAATTCTACACTGCACAAAGTTTGTCCACACCGGGGGCGCCCTAGTGGGCAGCCTGAGGGGCTGGCCGGCCAAAAACAACCCCGTGTGTGGAATCTTTTGACTACACTCCTTCGATGTCCCTCTAGCCGAGAGAAGCAAATACATTCATAATTTATTTAAAACTAACAATATATTTATAAAGGTATTTCCTTAACCTAGATAACAATTCAACACTTAAAACAAAATAATAGAAATAAAAATTAAAAGAAATAAAAAAAATGAGCAGAGAGCCGAGTTGAGGTGTCCGGAAACTTCTTTAGGTATTCATGCCGGTGAACCCGAGGGTCGCTGATACTGGAGTCTTCACAGACACGCTTCCCTCCCCAAGGGACATCCCTCCCAGACCTAAGACTCTCCACCAAGGGAGACAGGACAGCACAAAAGACGAAGAAACGAGTTCGCTCGCGACAGCCACGATCACACAAGGCAAAATCAACCATCAAGCTCATCCAGGTAAGCCGGGGGTAAGCCCGGCTCACGCAGAAGGTCCCACCGAGACACCCAGACATCCGTAAATTCCAAGAAGGCCCTGAAATTTCTCGGACTAATCATTAATTCCCCAGACCAAACGGGTCTCGGAGTATCATCACTCAAACTATCAATCATTACATCCCTCGCATCCGTCATCATTGGGCACTCCCACAGGATATGCCCCGCAAACTGAGCTCCCGTCCCACAAACACACCACGGGTCGTCCGTCAGCCCTAACTCAAAGAGCTTGGCTTTAAACTCCCCGTGTCCCGTCACCAACTGCACGGCAAAGTGATTGAAGGACAGGAAGCGCCTTTTAATCCTCTCTCTTACATCCGGAAGAAAATCGTAGACAAGTCTAGCGGTTCTCCCCCGGTCCCATCTTTCCTGCCACACATCCAAGGTTCTTTCTCTGATTTGGCTGAAGGCCCTACTAATTCCCCTGTTCCCGGGTTCCGTCTGAACGGAAATACCAAGATGTTCAGTCCCACCATCCGCCATGATCTTACGCCTGGCCACACTGTCTAGGACTTCCAAATCAGCGGGTAGCACGCCAGCGATAACAGGAAGGCCATCGCTAGCGGCAGTACGATACGCACCTGTGACGGCGAGCAGCGGGAGTCTCTGTCCCCTCAAGACTGCCGTAGATACGGAGCCTACCGAAAGTCTATGAGACCAAACCCGAGCAGCATACGTAACTTGCGCCACGTACGTCGCCCGATATATGGCCCTTACAGTCCCCGAACGCAGGCCCCATGTACCACGACTAAGTCGGCGAAGGGTGAAGAAAAGTACCAAAGTACCAGGGAGGGGCCGTGGTTGCGTGGATAGGTCGCCGGCACCGTGCGACCTTAAGCGGTGCATTAAGTTTCTGATCACCTACTGTGAGATGAATATTTGATAAACTGTAAACCCATATACAAGACAATTCCATTTTATTTAAACTGACTATACCCATATACAAGAGACATCGTCAATAGGCCCCGTAAGGGGGGAAGGGGCATCTGTATCCGCCACTGGTAATATATCTGGAGGAGGTAGGTACTTCCCGCAGGCAATGTTCTGAAATACAATTATTTGATAACTTCACAGAAATCAATTTCAATTTTCAGGGAACTGATTGGGAGGAACTTCTATATACGTAATAAATCACTCGATGAGGCTATTGAAATATTTAATAACAAAGTCCTTCAAGTAACTAATGAACACACGCCTATTGTAAAGTAAACGTTCTCACAACAACTCTTTCCCCATTTGGTATTCTCAATCCACTTACTTAAACTTAAAAACAAATCCTGGTCACGTTGGAAAAAATTTGATCATATGGATGATTATAATTTTTGTTTTCGCATACAGGGCTAAATTTAAAAAAAAAATGCAATCCTCTGACTAATCCATATTTCCAGGTTGTCGGCACACAGGTAGATAATAATGCAATACCGCTTGCTATGAGGGTAACCAACCCAAAATCATCATAAAACTATCCATGCATATCCGTACATAGTTTTATGATGAATTTGGGCCATAACCGCTTATGTGGTGTTCTCACTTTGGCGAATATCGCCAGGGCAGCAAAATATCGCCAGCCATTTGAACCGTGTGAACAAAATGACAGCTAGTCTGAAACGATTAAAACCAGTAGAAACGATATCGTCTCGAGTTGACCACCTTCCAACTTTCTCGACCGATTGAACGATTTGCGCATGCGCAGATATGCGCGGCGTTCGTATCTATGGTAAAAACTTTATAACCTATAAATTTTATAATGTTTCCCGCTTCGTGACAGCTGTTATCTTTTTTGTTGGTTTGTGGCGTTTGTTTCCTTAATTAAAAGGCGCCTTATAACCTCTACTCGACTAAAAATAAATACTTCGCGATCTCCATCTCGACGTCCGCCATTTTGAAAACAGTGTCAAAATCAAAGCGCATCTGACAGATCGTTTCTAAATCGGTGGACTGTGTGAACAGGTGTGACGATCAATGGGCGTACGGCGAATTTTGTTTTTTCGCCTGACGTTATATTTTGAAATGTGAACACCCCATTAGAGAGTAAGTAATTATAATCATAATTATGATGTTGAACGTGTTTCAAAGTAATAAATGTGTTGATGAGTACAATTTGAAGGCCGTTAGAATAATGGAGTAGGTATTTAAAAAAAATCTGATGGGTAGTAGGTAGGTACCTACCTTCAAATGTCAAAGTATAAGATATACCTACCTACAATATGTATAAACAGGTGACTTATAAAGGATTTCAATAGTTATAATCTACTGTAAAATAAATATTTAAGATTTATGTTAAAAACGAGATACATAAAATAAATTTACTTAAACCTTAATGAGTTTATTTATACTTCTGCTTATCAAGGTTTAGGTATTAATTTTATATTTATAAATTGCTGTTGCCTAGTGATTGAGCTAAGAATATAGATCATTCGTAATTGTGTAGGTATTGTTTGCTGCAAACTGTGCTAAATTCCAGATGAGAGAACAGCTGAAACATTTATAAGTATTACAATATTGTAGGTACCTCTAGGTACACGTTGAAACATTGAAGGCATATAGGTTAGTATTTAAGTAATATATTTATATTGTAAAGTTTACCTATTGATTGCTTTATCAACAGTTATTTAATCTTCATTATGCAAAAGTAATTTTGATGAAATGTCTTGTTATAATTAGGTAAGTACTGTTCTTGTGTACAAACTTTTGGCTTTAGATACCTTCTTATACTTTAGATAGGTAGGTAGCTCTTTTCTAAAAGGTACAATCCCTCCTAAAAATATATGATAACGTCTGTATACATATATAATAAGTTACAATCCATTGGATTGGTCTGCAACGAGTTTGGTTTTTCTTCTCCATTCGTCTCTATTCTCAGCCAGCCTTTTCAGCTCTACGTATGAGCCACAGTTCATGATCATGTCCCTTTTTAGTTGGTCCATATACGCGTCTCTTGGTCGGCCTCTGCCATTTGTCCCCTCGGTCTTACCCTCCGCGATGGCGATGAGTAGTCCTGAGTGCCGGATGTTGTGGCCAATCCAGTTAGCTCGTTGTTGGCCGATTCTCTTAAGAAGTTGCCCTTTTTCGCCTACCCTGGTTAATACTTCTTCGTTTTCGACGTGTTCCGACCAATGGATCTTAAGCATGCGTCTGTAGCACCACATCTCAAAGGCCGCCAACCGTCCGCTTTCACTCTTGCTGATGGTCCACGTCTCACAACCATAAAGCAGAATGCTCATTACAAAGGCTACCTACGGTTAAATATGCCTAGTATCTTCTTTGAGTATAGGTATTACCCTTACGTTTGTTTGAATATATTAGATAGAAATTATTAGGATTTCACCAACCAGAATATACTTGTTCTTTATATTTTTGTGCTCGTATCTTCGGGTTGGTTCATGGACTTGGGTTAGTTGGAGAAAATCGCGGCTTTGCGATTAATTCCAATAACAATTAAAAGTATCATATTCGTACTAGTGATGTAACGAATATTCGCATTCGCATTCGCATTCGCGAATATTCGCATATTTCAAAGTATTCGCATTCGCATTCGCAAAAAAATATGCGAATGTTTTGCGAATATTATTTTAGTAATAAAGTATCTGGTCTGTTCCGTGTTGGTCACATTTGTTGTATTGTTTCCTGTGTTCGTTTGCTTGATGATGTTATTATTATTAGGAGAAATATGCATTTGTGGAGATTTAATTTATATGTTTGTTTTAAGTATTACAACTGCTATGAGTATAGGGCCCTACAATAATTTTATATTCTATTTAAGGAATATTTACATCATACTACAAGGTGAACCACACTAAAGTATTCTCTCAGAATTTTCGGGGCTTGAAGACTAAGAGCGAGGAGTTTAGAGCAAACTTATTTGCAAATAGTTATGATATAATTGTTCTGACGGAAGCTTGGCTAAATTGTGGCATATTTGACAGCGAACTTTTTCAAAACGAGTATACAGTTTACCGCAAGGATAGGGATTTCATGTTGAGTGGTAAAAGGGATGGAGGTGGGGTCTTAATTGCTGTGGATCGGACACTAGGATATTCATCCACTCTTGTTTGGGATGATACTGGTGAAAGTTTTTTTTACCAGTATTCGTTTTTCATCGGTAACGCATGAAAAAATGCTCACCGCTACTGGGTGTAGTATATGTATATACCGCCTTCCACATCCTTAGATACTTAAAACATCTTTTTTAAAGTATATCTGAACGTTTAATCAGCTATTACGGCAAAACGGATATTTGTCTTATTGGAGATTCCAATATCCCAACAATCCAATGGAAAAAAGACCCCGATGTTGATTCAATCTTTGTTCCGTATTCTTATTCGTGTCCTGTTGCGCAGTATTTGATAGAATCTATATCTTTTCTCAATATGTTTCAGTCTAACGGAGTTTATAACAGCAATCAAGTTATCTTGGATTTAGTTCTTTCAACTATTCCGTGTTCTGTTACCAGATGTGACTCTCCACTGGTTGGTAAGGATTCACACTATCCTTCACTGTTGATAGATTATGAGTTTGAAATTGCTGAGGATTTGTCTCAAAATATGATCCAGAAATTAATATACTTTAAGTCAAACTTTTCGGAAATAAATTTTGAACTACAAAGTGTTGATTGGGTCAGTGTTTTGGGAAACGGACCGGTGAATAAGATGATTGAATCTTTTTATGGTTATGTTTTGCCAATAATTGAGAAGCATACACCTACATTATGAAGAGGGTGTCACCTAATAATTTTCCCAAATGGTTCTCTAATAGAATTCTGTTATTGTTTAAGAGAAGTCTAAGGTTTGGCGTAAGTTGAAGATGAACCGTAATGATTCTGACTACAATTTATTTTTTCAACTAAGAGCTCAGTTGAAGTTGTCGCAGAATCACGATTATAGGTCTTTTATTAATAACACTGAGAAGTCACATAAGGGCAATGTCAAGTCTTTCTTTTCATTCGTGAATTCCCTTAAAGAATCTAGAGGCTATCCAAGGGTAATGGGTGACGGTGACCAGACTTCGAGCGATCCAGAGGGAATTGCAAACTTGTTTTCGACGTTTTTTGGTTCTGTATTTTCACTGAATAATTTGCATGATTCTAATACTAAAGAATTGGAAAATATTTTAACTAACTCATGTTTATCCATGGTTAATATCTTGAAATCTGATATTCATAAACGTTTATTAGGTATCATCATCATCATCATCATCGCCCTCAACGCTCCTCTCGGGAGCACAGGGCAGAAACCAGCCTCCTCCATTCAGAGCGTCTCTGTGCCAATTGCGTCACCTCTTCCCACGACATTCCTTGCGCTCTGATATTGTTGTCATAGGAACGGTGTATTGTGAAAGAGGGACGCCCGGGCCGACGGAACCCCTGCGGACGGAAAAACAGTGCTCTTTTTGGCCAACTATCATTGGGCATTCTCAAAACATGTCCCAGCCAGGACCATCGTCTCTCTTGTATTACGGAGATTACAGGTCTCTGCTGGGTGCGCCGGCGCACAGCATCATTTGTAACATGTTCATACCATCTGACATCCAAAATCCTTCTAAGACACTTGTTTTCAAAGCTTAGTATCTTCCGCTCTTGAGCCTTGGTTAAGTGCCAAGACTCGCAGCCATATAGAAGGATTGGGATGATGCACGCATTGAACAAGCGACATTTTGTCCTGATGCTGAGTCCAGACGCCTTCCAAACTTTGTTCATGTTGTTGAAAGCCCCGCTAGCTGCTCCTATGCGGATTGGTAATTCCGACCGGAGATCACCCTCTGGCGTTATGGTTGCTCCCAGGTACCTGAATTTACTAACCTGAGATATTTGGGAATTGCCAACCATTAGTGGGGTGTGAGTACTCGTGCATGTACTATTACATATGTACTCCGTTTTACCAGCGTTGATACGAAGGCCAAGGCGCAAGGAATTTTCATAAAGAGCATTAGCGTTGCACTGTAATCCGTCCACAGATGTATCAAAAAGGGCTAGATCATCCGCATATTCAAGATCGTGCAGCACTCCCACAGACGTCTCACTGTTTTCACGCTGACCACAGACCAACCATTTGGAAAATACTGGCCGCGTATGGCATCCCGCCCAAGGTGGTAACCATGATCAAAGCCCTGCATATGGACTCTGAATGTTCTGTCAGAACATCAAGTGGTCCAACTGACACCTTCAGGATCACCACTGGAGTCCGGCAGGGCTGTATATTGGCACCTTTTATCTTTGCCATAATTATGGACTACCTGCTCAGAAAATCTATTCTGGGCCCTGGCGGTGTGCCTTTATCACAGCGTGAAAACAGTGAGTTATTAGGTATAGATGAGACAAAAGGAGTTGGCCCTGATGGTCTAGCACCAATATATTAAAGAGATGTGTAAGTCATTTAACCAAACCATTGTATCTGACATTTATTAGAACACCTTGCTGCAGGAGGCAATCTAGACTATGGGACATGGAAAACCCTAAATCGACTGAGATCTGGTGTAGGAAACTGCCGCGACAATAGAGAACGATTGGGCTTCCTACAGGACGAATCCGGAGCGTGACTGTGGTGCAGCACAGACTATGCCACACTTGTTGGAGTGTCCATTGTGCCCTGTCACTTGCACTATGGAGGATATTTTTGACGCATCTCCACCTGCTGCGCGTTTTGCGCAGTACTGGAAATCAGTTTGATGGGTTTTTTCTCTGGGTTTCGACACGATAAATAAATTAGGAGTTTACAAGAAGGATGCTTTCCATGCAAATGGAAGATGGCTAGTATTATTCCTTTGCATAAATCTGGCAGCAAATCGGACGTTCGTAACTACAGACCAATTTTAATTCTATCACCTATTTCAAAAATATTTGAGAGTATGGTTCGTGAACAAATTACTTTTTTCCTGAAGCCGTATCTTCTTGTAGAGCAGCATGGATTCATGAGTGGAAGATCGACAGTACCAAATCTGATTTTTTTTCTCAGCTATGGACAATCGTATACAGTTGGATGCCATTTATATCGGCTTTCAAAAGGCATTTGATAAAGTAGAACATCGACTTTTTTCAACTAATGTGGATTGAATCATATATTTCTGATAGATTGATGACAGTTAAACTTAACGGTTACTCATCTGGCAGTGTCAGTGTTACATCTGGTGTCCCTCAGGGGTCTTCTTTGGGTCCTTTACTTTTCACGATATTCATAAACAACATAAAAAAACCACTCAGAGCTTCTATTATTTGCGGACGATTTAAAAATATACTGTCAAATTCAATTATTGTTTGACTATGAAATGCTTAACGAGGACTTGGAAAGACTACACGAGTACTGTAAAAGAAATAACTTGCACTTGAATCTGGAGAAGTGTAATCTGACCTCTTTTACCAAAAATAGAAACAAAATTCGATAAATTTACAATATCCATAATCATGATTTAAAAGAAGTAAATAAGATTAGAGATTTAGGTGTGGTGTTTGACTCTGAGCTTCACTTTGATGATCACGTGAACAAAATTATCGAAGAGAGCAATAAAATACTGGGATTTATTCTGAGATCTACAAAGTCATTTAGGTTATATGAATCGTATTTGTACTTGTACTTATCGTTGTTTCGCTCCAAGCTGGAGGACTGTTCCTCTGTATGGAATCCACATTTTAAAAAAATATGTCGATCAAGTTGAGAGAACTCAGTCTAAATTCATTCGTTTGGTTAGGAAGAGATTGCATTATCCTGTATTTATTAAAGATTTGCCTAAATTGGAATTGTGAAGAGTTTTGCTGGATGCATGCAACCTGAGAAAAATATGCTTGTCCGAATACGATGTGCCTAATATTTTAGATAGGATTAACTTTAGAATGCTTCCTTTAACAAGATCTTGTTTTCCGTTCTACATTAAAAAAAAAAAACGAAAACGATTGCGGACTCAAGAAACCCTGTTTATAGAATTTTAAAGTGCCAATTACGTCAGGTTTGTGAGAAAGGAGAGTTGAGGGTAGAATAAGATGAAATAAATATTAAAAGAAATGTATATGTTTGATAAAATGTGAAGTGTTTGGAATAGTATAGACCATTAAAGGTCACGTGGTCTTGTCTATGGATTTGCTTTTGCTTGGGGGGCAAACAGTAAGATTGCGCAAATCATCCTTGTAGGATGTTATGCCATAAGAGAAAAAAAAGAAAGTCAGACGACAAAATAATAACAAAATCGACACTGACAGTTTTTTTGATTATTAGGTATTCTTTAGGCGTTCCACCTAATATTACACCGTAATCGTCTGTTGTGTTGGGATGCCTGATGCCCCTCAATGATTTTTCTGTGACGTCATCCTTTAATGGTCTATTAATTTTTAGACTGTTTTTTAAATTTTTGATTTTTCTTTTTTAAGAGTTTTTTTGTATTGTTATTGCATACATTAGTGAAGTGTGAATGTGTTTGTGCGAATGAATGTATTAGGTATGTGTGCGAAATTGGGTGAGCAGCGATTTGTAATAGGAATGGGTGATTGGATGTATTGTGAATTAATACCTATATTATGTGTAAGATTTTCTATAATTGTTTTGTGTGTTATTGCTGAAGTATGCACTGTTTCGATGTAAGACTATTGGAATGTTTTTGTCGCTTATATGTTTATATTTATATGTCTTTCATCTGTTGTGTACCATGTAAATGAAGAAACAAATCAGTAATTCGGTGAAAGTACCGGATACTTACCCGGTACATTGTGGAAAAAGGTACTGCAAGAAAATATTCTTTAAGAAAACCGAGGAGTTTTGGAATATTTCAAATTCCTATACCATTTTCAAGTCAATATTCGCATTCGCGAATGTCGGCATGAAATATTCGCATTCGCATTCGCATTCGCGAATATCCAAAATCAGACATTCGTTACATCACTAATTCGTACCCTCAAAATATCATAACCAAAACAAAAATTATATACACTCGGAGTAAAATATAGTATATTTTTCCTATTCCGTATATAATAATATCGATACAAATCACTTGTATCGGGTGGAATGCCTATGAATAATAAAGTAGGTATATATTATAATGATATAACCTACACACAAAAAGCGAATGAAACTGATCGAAATGACGTAATTTTCGTAATGCATTATATACTCTGGAAAATGTGAGAATCTCTTCTTGCTGTTTGTGTCTGAGAGGCTACAAAGAGGTAGGTTCCTATTCCTACCATTCGGCGCAAAATGCTAAGCGGCAAAAACCAAAATCATTGCTGGTTGTAAGAAAAACCAATGATTACTCATTTTAATAATACCTACCTACATTAAAAAAATATACGAATATCATTGCTGAAAAAATTATGATTTAATCTTAAGTTGGTGGACTGTGGACTGTGTGAACAGGTGTGACGATCAATGGGAGTCCGGAGAATTTTGTTTTTTCGCCTGACGTTATATTTTGAAATGTGAACACCCCATTAGCGAGCGTCTTTGATACCGGTTCATAGCTCAAGCACATTATTTTGTGATCATGGTAATCACTGTTGGAATAGTCTGCCTTCCAGAATAAGGCTACTTACCACTCCTCATGTTTTCAAGCGGGCGGTCAAGGTCATCACTTTATCACCCAAAATCACGGCATATCCGACAAGCTAGCAGACCAGTTACCTACATTTAATAGACATCCAAACTGTCCTCTTCGTGCTAATATAAAATAAAGACATTCAGGATACGTGGCAAACCTCATCGCTGAATTTTAAATGTAAAATGTCTTAATTTTTTCGAACATCTGCCTTTTACAAGACACTCGAAAACTTACGGAAAAGAGTGGGAGGCCAATTCTTTACCAGCTGCTCCACTGCTCCACGGGATATTTAAACATGTTTTTAAAGAATAAATAAATAAAATACTTTATCGGAGATTCATTGTGATAGTTAATTTAATGAAATTAATTTAAACAAACTGTTTTATATATCTACCTACCAATGATGATATCACAGTAATATAAACAAGTAATTTATGTAAATACAATTTTAGATAATGTTATAATTATATTATCAGGAACTGAACCAACTGCGCAAAAAAAATCATGCGATAGGCCAAACTAAATAATAATAATAATGTTTTAAAACAATAACATCATGCGATAAACTGGAATCGAATGTGTGTACAGTGTAGGTACACCTATTAAGTATGTAACTATAAGTATGTAATATCAGAGTTGCTCACCGTTAAATCAATATTCCGTAAACGATTAAGTTAAACATGTTACACGTCAAGTCGTTATTCTTTTTTTTTAATTGTTACGAAAATTACAGTTAATCGCTACTTCCAGAAAAACGGAAGCTGAAAAATGTATCCTGTGTGAAAAGTCGGACCCGAAAAAATCCTTTGACGTTTTTGGAAACATCTAGTTTAGCACCTACCTACTGGCGATGGTGCTAGTTTTTTGTTATCGTTGAAGAGTTCTGCAGGGTTACTCTTGACAAAATCTTAACACGATCTTTATCTTTATCATACGACGTGCGAAGTGACTATTGGCCAAAAACACACGCATACCGATCGCGCGGTAGCGGTAGCGCGGTGTTTTTTACCATAGTCCCTTCGTGCGTCGTATGATCAAGATCAAGAATAGATTAAGATCGTATATAGATTGTGTCAAGAGTAGCCCTGCTGTTTCGAAAATGTATTAATTACTCGATTAGTATGTATGCAAGTGAGACGTGGACATGGTTAAAAAAGGATGAAAGTGGCATAAATGCAGTGGAAATGAGATCGTTGAGAAGGATGTGTGGCAAGAGTCTGAGAGATCGTGTGCGTAACAGTGATATACGAAAGGAATGTGGAATGAAAGTTGGTGTAATAACAAAGATGAATGTAAATAAGTTAAGATGGTTTGGGCACGTGGAAAGAATGAATGAGGATAGAATGACTAAGAAGATATATTTGGCTGAGAGGAATGGTGCTCGGAGACGCGGACGTCCGAGGATTAAATCCTACAGGACGGTCACGTGTTGAGCACATTGAACAGGAGAGCATGCATGAGGAATTGTATGACAGTGACGGAAGCGAAAGATGTATGCAAGGATAGAAGGAAGTGGCGCTCGATCCTTTCTGCCTACCCCGCGAGGGAAGCGGCGTGATGGTATGTATGTATGTATGATTAATTACTCGAATTTAACAAATTACCTATAGGTACCTTTAATTTTTGTTTCGCACAGAGAACATAATAGCATGTTTAATATATTCGTCTAGTCTCGAACTGGTAAAATTATGACACATCTATGCCGAATTTCTTACAATAAATTGTATTTTCAAAATGTTTTATTCGCGTGTGCATTATTTTGATTTTTAGTAGAGGTAGGTAGCAGCAGTAATATAACGATACATAGGTACCAGTACCTACTATAAAAAATTAAAGATGTAGCTTTAAAGTTAATTACACTTAAAACGCAAGTTAATAAACTTGTTGATTAGTTAATCGTTAACGCCCAGAGGCCTGAGTCAACAACACACTTTTGTCTCACGTTCCCGCTCCGTTAGCGTTCGGGTGCAGACGAAGTTGCAAGCAAGTGTCAATTTCGTTGCTAAGATACACAATAGTTACGAAAATTAACACTTTGGCGCACCATCGTCTGCACCCGAACGCTAGCGGAGCGGGAACGTGACGCGATAGTGTGTTGTTGACTCAGGCCTCTGCTCTGTGTAGATAGGTACATTCCTATACATATATGTGTATGTACCTACATCTTCCTATTTACCTACACATAATTTATGGTGATATATAGGTAGGTATGTATAATAATATACAAGTAAATATACATGTAATGTGTAGGTACAATATAATTTTATGTACATCCAATTATATAATATTTTGGCAGTATTATATAAGCAGCTAATGTTAATAATATAATATCTATCAATATATGCCCTCACGCATTGTCCCAGTTAGGGTAGGCGGAGAAAACGGAACACCATATTGATGTAACCTTATATAGTTCTTTCACTTCTTCCATATTCATCCAGTTTCTCATACATGCAAGCCGATTTCTCTTACTTAGCACACACCCATCCATATAACTTGTAGGAAACATGATTCTGAAAAGACTAAACAGAGATCGACGGTGATCAAACTGAAAATTAGTATTGCAAATTATGAATTATTGTTTCTTCTCGACCACAGAATGATTTGATTGCCTAATGAATGAATTTGTCATAAAATTTGAGAGTTTTACCTATATATACCATCACATCTTCTACTACTACTATTACTATACCATCACGGCATATCCCACAAGTGGGGTAGCCAGCAGATCAGCTGCATGTAAGAAACATGCAAACTGTCCTCTTCGTGCCAATATAAAATAAAGACATTCAGGATGGGTGGCAAACCTCATCGCTGAATTTAAGATGTATAGGTAATGTCTTAATTACATCTTCTCCCTAGTTTAATTAATTATATTGGTATGAATTCCTGCAATTGCTTCCAGCCTATGTGGGTGGTAAAGCTCATCGCTGATTATATATATATCATAATATCACACAATGAACGAATTATTTTAATAAACTTTTGATAGATACTGCAAACAAGGGAAGTAAGTTCATTTAAATAAATAGTGAATACTTATCGATATTGTCCGTGTACATAATAAAATAAAATATTAGTATCACTGTTATTCTTCACATTTACACTTTCTACAAAAGATTCTACACTTCTGATTCGATATGCATACCTACACCTACACAACTATTATATGTATAAGTAAACAACTATTATATGTATAAGCATATATTATATGTATAAGTAAATTAATGCAATAGATAACATGTTGGTAGGTATCTATATATTTATCACACTCTCTATATAATGCATATTGATATTATTATAATGTGATGTGTTAACCTTGAATAAACAACTTCCCGATAAATGTTTAGAATATTTACAAATTTTTTTATTGTTTGACTGGATTTGGACACAACGTGCTGATGGCGATTTGAGAAGATAAATTTTACTTCTATGAAAAAAATAATCATGCCTAATTTGACGATGATAATGCATCTATCGTAAAGAGAACTTTTTTTGCCTTCATGATAACAATAAAAAATATATAAGTTTTACAAAATTACTTACGGTAATAATACTACAAATATACCTATGCAATTTAAGATTAAATCATAAATTTTTCCTCAATGATATTCGTATAATTTTTTAATGTAATATTAAAATGAGGAACCATTGGTTCTTCTTATAATCAGCAATGATTTTGGTTTTTGCCGTTATATATAATTTTATTCATTACTGCGTTTGCTTCTCCCGGCCAGAGGGACATCCAAAAAGTGTAGTCAGAAGATTCCACATGCGGGGGTTGTCTGGCCAGTCAGCCCTTCAGGCTGCCCATCATGGTACCTTCGGTGAGTGAAATGTAGAATTTCGGATAATTGGAAGTTCTTAAAGTTCTGCGGTATCCGAGTGGACGATGGGCTCCTTCAATGCATTCATGGTTTTCAAGGGCTTGAACGGTCATTTCTTTTACAATACATTATACATACCTACCTAGTCATCTTTCAAAGGGGACATTGAAGAGAGAGTGTTGCTTAAAAGATTCCCACGATGGCGGTTTTGGCCGGTTGGCCCTTCAGGCCTGCCCAATGGCCCGCCCATGAGGACAAATTTAGTTTAATTATGCGGATAAATAGGAGTTCACAACTCCTGAGATATCCGGGTGGAGGTGGGTGTCTCTTCAATACCTACCTAGTACCTACATTCATATAATAATATATTAGAAATGTAAGCTTTGTGGTTTTTAATATGACGTCTCGTAATCTCATTTTTCAAAAAGATTGCGGCCTATAAATACACGATAACGTTTTAAACAATTAGTGTAAATGGCATGGATTTCATACATCAGTCAGTCAGCATGGACTGTAGGAAATGGCAAATTAGTTTTAAGTTTTTGAAACACCTATCTAACAATCTATAGTAGATATAACTGTGGAGACATTGTGAAGATAAAAAAGTAGAGAAAGACCTGCCACACGATGGTGTGGCGATATTAGAAGAATCTATGGTAACTGGTTGCAGAAAGTCCAGGATACAAATGCCTGGTGACATATGGGGGAAGCTTATGTTCAGCAGTGGACAGGAATAGTTATATAAGTAAAGTAAGTCCATTATTTAGCTCAAATTATACTAACAGTTACACATGTATTTTTTGATGAAAAGCGGCTATCTAATCCCCATATAATTTAATATTATTTATTGTGTCTATAGCCTAAATATCAGATTCAATCCACGTGCTTACAAAAAATGCACAACACACACAGAATGATCCACATATTCACTTTTATTGTAGGTATTTGCTTGAATCACTACAGATAATACTAATAATAATAATATAAAGTCAATGCAAATGAACTTTTCATTTATATTCATTAGGTAGTAATAGGTATGTACGCCCTAACAGATAGTTACTTATTAGGTAGGTATAGGGTTATGACTTATGAGATGCTATTCTCGTAAAGTTTTCATAAGGACAGACAATTAATATAATATTATGTCACTTATGCAAGATAAATTCACTTAATAAAATTAAATATTTTTCACTTTTTGCGGCACAATATTAATGTCAATATTTTGTTATCTCGCTGACCTTGCATGTGAGAATTAAAGCAATAATAATATTCTCTAATCACAAACTTACCTACGTCTGTCTCGTAATAATAAAAATACCAATAGGTACACGTACACAATACCTAACTTCTACTACGACTACTATTATATATATATCAGCACGGTACATTCCACAAGTGTGGTAGCCATCATAACTGAATCTAACAAATTAATATATTTACCTTGGTTCTACAAAAATAGATAGGTACCTATACCTCTTTAGAATATTATGTATGTTTACCTACTTGATAAAAATATGCATTATCGATAAGATCGTTTACTTAGCTGTTGGAAATTACTCGACGTTCAAATTAGTTAAAAAGTTAAATTGTAAAGAAAAAGGTTCATATACCCTATATCATTACGGCATTTCCCATAAGAGAGATAGCCAGCGAACTAATTACATGTAATGACATGCCAGTCGTCCTTTCCGTGCCAATAGAAGTTAAGACATCTAGAATGAGCTGAATTGAAGATGTTAAATTCTCGGTCAGATATTTTATTGGAAATATATTCCGCATGTTTTGAATGGGATGATTTGTTGAGCTGATTTTCTAAGATTACAAACTTTTCTTTTCGATGTATGTTCTTGTACCTATAAAAAATGTTAAATTGTACGATGTGTGTATTTATTTTCAGTCATGTTATTGTTTTAAATGAATTGAAGTTATTACATATATATATACATGAAAGACTGTATGATCTAATTTTCATTCGAAATGCATGTGCAACATGCATTCCATTAATGAAAGATCATGTAATTTTCCGCAGGAGATAATATGAGATGAATGTTTTACTCCATTTCACTGCGTACAGTCGGGCAGAGATTTGGCTCTTGCCTTTGCATGTGGGACGAGACACGGCCTGTCACCGGAATATGGAGATTGGATTTGCAGAATAGGTGTTGTGTTTCTGCATTGTGTATACATGTGCTTCTTCAGGACCATCTCGCAGAATGGCCGACACAACATTAAATCCAGTAGGTATGCGGGGAGTATCGCATATTATGAATGACTGTGTGATCAAATTTTCGTCGGAAATGCATGTGCAACATGCATTCCATTAATGAAAGATCACTTGATTTTACGCAGGAGATAGTATGAGGTGAAGGTTTTACTCCATTTCACTGCGTACAGTCGGGCAGAGACTTGGCTCTTGCCTTTGCACACAGTCATTCATAATATGCGATACTCCCGGCATACTGGATTGAATGTTGTGTCGGCCATTGTGCGAGATGGTCCTGAAGAAGCACATGTATACACAATGCAGAAACACAACAGCTTTTCTGCAAATCCAATCTGCATATTCCGGTGACGGGCCGTGTCTCGTCCCACATGCAAAGGCAAGAGCCAAGTCTCTGCCCGACTGTACGCAGTGAAATGGAGTAAAACCTTCACCTCATATATATATATATAGGTAATCAATATGATGAATATCTATAGAAACATGGTGCACACTGAGGCCAAGGGCTAATTAGCTTGTAATATTATTTAGTAAATAATATATTATTATAGTGCCAGGGTATCAGTCGCAAAATTGCATCCCCAACATAAAATGTCTCGCCACTGGGGTTGAGTTCCCTATTTCCGTTCGTATTATTATTATTATTATCTATAAACATCACCATCGCTTATTTTCCCGATGAGTAGATTTACTATACATGCATTATAATTATTGAACTTATTACTAGAATTGGCGCGAAGAGAACTACCTGCATATTTATTACCTACATGCAATTGATGCAATCGACACAGAGGGGAATGTCGTGATGGTATGAAATGAATGAATGATTTTTTTTCATCATCATTTAACTCTGCCACTACCTACAGAAATAAGGAAGTATGCTGAAAAGACGCTACACCTACTTAACAATAGAGAAAATTTTCGAAACCGAAATAATAATGTTTTTTTTTTCTATTTGTATCTTTGTCGATTAAGAAATTATAATTAGTTTAAGTTGGCCAGAATATCATTCAGATATTTACGTTTGTATTTACGTTCATAATGACACTGATAATACAAAATGTGATGATTGCAAAGATGACGAAATATTGGCAATTGTTGAGCCACGCGCTCTGTGCCGGTCGCGCCGGCTTGGTGTAGTACCTAAAATTACAATAACATTATACGTAGTTATACTGTATTATACAATATTAAAGTAATATCATAACAAAATAACTAGGTATCTACTAAGATTGAAAACAAAACGGCCACGTGTGATTATGTGGCAGACAAAAACACGTAGATAAATATCTTCATAATATTATATTTGGATCTGTATAACTATGTATTTGACACACATTGTGTTATCTACCACAATCTACCTACACGAAGTATGTATTTCTATAGGAACGTATAAAAAATAATTGTTCTGTAATATATTTATTGATATCTGTGAGTGAATAGAAAGTGAAAGAGTCACTGTTTCTTCTATTTGTCTCCAGGAGTACTTGACATTGACACATGAACCGCAATGGAAATTTTCAGAATCAATTTAGTTTTGGGCTAATAAGTGAAAGAGTAAGTTTTACCGACCTACACAAGATGTAAGTACGAGGGTGGATTGAAAAGTCCGGTTCAGATGAAACAAAGAGTTACTTTTTTCGAATGGATGTCATTTATTTTTCGACTTTATCTTTTTTTTATACACTCGGTAAAGTTAAGGTTGATTTTTTTGGTCACTTCTTTGTAGTAATCTTTTCCAAGGCCCTGAGGAGATGACCTCCAAATAGACTCCAAATCTTCGTCCTACGAGCGATTTTTTCATGTTTGGAAAGAAATAAAGAATTACTGGAAGCCAGGCCAGGAAAATATGGTAAATGGGGAAGCATTTCGAAGCGTGACTCCACCAGATTGGCCGTTTCAATTGCAGAAAAATGAGCAGGAGCATTATTATGGTGAATTAGGATTTTCTTCTTGGCAAGATGATACAAGAGTGTAGTATAATACTCTTCATTAAGAACATAAATTAAGATTGAACGTTGGCGTTGTGCGTCTCAGAAAACCGTACCCATAACTTTGCTTGCTGATGAAACCACCTTGGTCTTCTTCGGAGCACTGCCACCGGCTTCAACTCACTTTGACAAGATTTATTTTTTTGTCTCTAGAGTGTAAAAATGAACCCATGTTTCATTTATTGTAATGAAACGGTGCAAAACTCATCTGAGTTTCGTTCAAATACCCACGAATCAGCCTGGGAAAGTGTCACTCTGTCACGTTTTTGGTTAATTGCAGAGATGTGACAAATACTTTTAAAAAAGTATTTAAATACAAAATACATTTGGATTTTGGTATTTCAAATACAAAATACTTTTTCAAATTGGTATTTAAATACAAAATACGTTTTTTCAAAATACTTTTTACAAATAGTCGAATAAGGTGTAAGACAGGGGTATTCAATGTTTCCAACACTCTTTGACTGTTATGTGCAGAGAGCCATTGATGAATTAATAGAAAAAATGAAGAATTAGACAAGAGTATAGAAAATAGAGAAAAGTTGACATGATTCGAAGGTTATTTACAAACAGTTCGTCGGTAACCTGGAGGTAGAGTCTCGGCCTCGTGAACAAGGGGTTCGTGGTTCGATACCAGGTGCTGGCAAATTCCCCTTTCACGACACAAGCTTTTAGTAGCTTACTGTGAAAGGTGTATAATAGGGTGGAACGAAATTTTTTTTTCTCGAATTTTGATTTGGAATAGTTGTATTTAGTTGCCTTTTGCCATCAATTGCCTGCATTAAAAATATAAAAATTATCAGACAACGGTAAGAGCCCCCGACAAGACATCGAATATTTACAAAAAGGACAATTTAGGGGCTATTTGCGCGGCCTACAAAACGATACAGAACTTATTAAAATAAGTTTATTTTATTCAAAAACATATTCAAATATAGTTAACTAGCAGTTGCAATCAAATATTTCATCATTTTAATATACTTTGGTACTGGGACAGTTGAGCAAAGTGCGGGACAAAGCGGGGGCAGCACGCTTCGATCTACGAATTTGCAGTGTTTCGTTTCAACTAGTGTCGATAATATTGTCTCAAGGTGGAAGGTAGCCCGTCAATTATTTTCACCAGTAGGTATTAGTTGATGTACCTACGTTTTTTAAGTGTATAAATATGACTTCTACAAGGCAAAAGTTAAAATGTCCGATATTTGGTGAAAGTGCAGAGTTCAAGGAGAATATACTACTTACGTATGAGAATGTTATGAAATTCTTTGAATGGGTTCGACAAGACTTAAAAATAAAGAACAGCACCACAAAATAACCTACATTTTTGGAAAAGTGCCGAAACAGTTGAAACAAAAATTGAAGAATTAGGTATGAATAAAATCTTCTATTTCAATTGTTACACACAAACGAGTTTTACAGTTACTTAAAAAATATCACTCAAAATGTTTTGATTTAATTTGTTTGATTTTGTTTGAAATTTGAAAAAGTCTTTGAGAAACTAAAGGAAAGAAAGGTAGAAGAATTCAGAGTACAAAGTGCAAAGCTTTTTGACATAGCTGCATGTAAATGTAAAGAATTTGTAAACTGTACTTGTTTGAGAGAAAATAAAGTGCCAAAAGAGGAACAAATATTTTTAGAAGACCAACGCACTAACAGACAAATGGTTTTAGGAAGAACGGATCTTATCTAGAGTAAAAAATTGCAGAAAAGAAGATTACGTGCTCTTAAACAAGAAATCAGGCATAATTCAAATACAAGAATTAAAGAAATTTCCTTTTCTTTATATAGGCTAAATAGATCTGAAGTTAGTTCTAATGTTGACCTTCCTTCTTGTTCGTCGGCCGCAGATGGTCTTGACACCGCGAACAAAGTGGATCAAAAGCCTATAAAGCTCACGGATGCCAGTCTTCATAGTTTGACGATTGTATGCGGTAGATACGGAGTATCAGACCGAGCTGCGGCGGTTATCGTATCATAAATGTTCTTTATTCTGCTTCTGATGCTGACTCTGAGGCGCAGTCGACTAACGTCGTGGGCAGGATGAAACTCAGAAGAATAAGACAGAAAGTTTGCGAGCAAATTTTAACAGAAAAAAGAGTAACAGAAATTTCTGACTTATATTTTGATGGAAGGAAAAACCAGACGGCTAAAACTGTTTGAAAAAGATCGAAGAGATTTAAAGTGATTGTACAAGAGGAACATGTTTCGATTATTAAAGAACCAGGTTCTGTTTATGTTGGGTATGTGTTTCCAACATCGGGCAGTGCGAGAAATATTGAAAGAGCTATCCACGGCTTTTTGACGACTGAAAATATATCACCAGAGAGTATAATGACTGTTGGATGTAATGGAACAACCAAAAATACAGGGAATGTGGGAGGCGTGATTGGTTTTTTGGAAAATAGACTATCTCAACCATTGCATTGGATAATTTGTCTCTTATACGCCAATGAGTTGCTATTGACGCTTTGTTTTCCTATTTGGATAGCCCTATAGCAGGATCTAAATCATTTGCAGGTCAAATTGGTATAGCATTAAAGATGGTTCAAAACATTTATGGAAGCTCATTAACAGCACTAGTTATTTGTCGAACGAATTGTTAGCGATTGTGGACCCTGTTTTATTTCGGAACAGTTACTTTGCTCAACCAGAAAACTTGTTGTTGAGTACGATAACAGATACGCGTAAGCACATTAGAGAACTAGCTGCCAGACGCATTTTAAAAGCTCGTCAAGTGAATAAAAATTCTGTTTCACGCATGTTTGAGGTGCCAAAAGTGGACTTAAATGCAAGTTCTTACATAGACTTGATAAACTGGCAACAAAATAAATACGAAACCTCAATACTGATGAATATTTTCGATAAGCAGTTACAACATCTTATTGAAAATGGAGGAGAATCGTTTTTGGAGTTAATGAGACTGCCTTACCACACACAAGCTGTGGAAAGATCAGTAAAATGTGTGATAGAAGCAGCTCTACGTGTATGCGATAAGACAAGAAGATAGGGTTTTGTAAAATCTAATTTAGCGTCTCGAAAGCTCATGCCAAAATTTGAGACGAAAAAGGATTTTTGTTATGAAAAATGACGTTATTCATACCGACACAACTTTCTGAAACTGTGTATATTTTTAAAATAAATGATTCTATTAAGTAAAATATACTTTTATCTTATCATATAAATGCATAACATATTATATTTAGTTAATATTTTGTTAATAGGGTGTACTTAACAAAGCGTCTGTAAAAACTTAAAAATTGAAATTTCAAGTCTATGGCGGGACCTCTTGCTGTTGAGCTAGAACTTCCAAATTACTGGGTGTTATTTACAATTATATAAGGCAACTTTTGCCAGGTATTCCAATTCGATATTCGAAAAAAAAAAATTTTTCATACAAAAGTGTTCCACCCTAGTGTATAAGGTTGTATTTGGCTTTATAACAAAACCCAGATATATCTTTTCTAAAAAAAAAGAAAAAAACATTGTATTTGTTATATTATGCTACAACCTATATTTTTGTCATCGTCTGTCAAAATGTTATTGTTGTTTTTTTTTATTTAACATGTAAAAGGCTCTGCCGTATAAAAAAGTAACTAAAAAATTAATATTGACAAGAAAAAACTTGCATACGCGCATATTAATTAGTGTCGGAATTTTGTTTCCAACAAATAAAAAGGTATTTGGAAAAAGTGTTTTGTGTAAAATACAAAATACTCAACAAATGTAGTTCAAATAAAATACAAAATACTTTCTACGAAAAGGTATTTGAAATACAAAATAAAAATATGTAATTAGTATGTATTATAAAGTAAAATTCTCATATTAGGTTTTATTTATTTATTTCATTCTTCTTGCACATTATCATTCATAATTATAACAAAATCAACAGAGCAGTTTATATAAAAAAATGTGATGATGTGTAGTGGCGAGTTTATCACTATATAGCGATTTCCTCCATCTAACCATCATCTAAGATCACCTGTTTACTTTTTAATCAATTACCTTCATTATATTTTGTAAGTCTATGGTTTTGATATAGGTAGGTACTCGTAGAACAAAGAAAGTATTACATTTTTTTGAGGTTATTCGTGTGCATAATATAGGTAGGTGCTAACACCAATATAATTATGTTACCTACAGGCTTCCTGACATTATATCCTGAATATTTTCATCATGCTCGTCATAATATAATATATAATAATTATATTACATTATGTTTTCCAAAGTTGCTACCAAGACAAATCTCTTCCGCTGGCGCTTATACAACGCTAGTTTATTAACGATCTTATACATAGTGTGCATGCCTATAGTTTATTAACGATCTTATGCATAGTGTGCATGCCTATAGTTTATTAACGATCTTATGCATAGTGTGCATGCCTATATTTTTACAATACGTATCTTTGAGTTCTCACAACGTGTGTATGTTTTCCTTATGTTCTAATGCCGTCATTGATGTTTTTTTTGTACACCATATTATAATATAGGTAGAAACAAATTTATGATTCTCAAATCTTTACCTTGGTAGTAGTATTAATAAACATAGTACATAGTAGTATCAGGTATATTTTATAACGTCAGTAATATGTTTACATCTGAGGCGTTTTGCCAACATAACAGGGCTGAGTAAATGGATCACCCAAAAAACATCATACAATCATAATGTGTTCTTAGAATTGTTTTATATTTTATTTAATATTATAAACTACATTTCATGAAAACTCTATAAGACAGGATGAAAATTTTGAGGTAGCAGGAATGTGAAGTATAGAAATCATTTGATATAACATAATCAGAGATGTGCAAAATACTTCCAAAAAAGTATTTAAATACAAAATACAAATACTTTTGAATTTTTGTATTTCAAATACAAAATACTAAATACTTTTTCAAAATGGTATTTAAATACAAAATACGTATTTTCAAAATACTTTTTTAAAATACCTTTTTAAAATACTTTTTACAAATAGTCGAACAAGGTGTAAGACAAAAGTATTTAATATTTAAACGATTGATGAATGCAAGAGAAATTAAAAACTGGACAAAAGTATGCATAAATGGAGAAAGGGTTGACATGATTAGATATAGCATTGCTTGCAGACAATTGATGAATACCATTGATGAATGATAAACTGGACAAGAGTATACATAAATGGAGAAAGGGTTGACATGATTCGATATATCATTGCTTGCAGACAATGAGGATGAGCCTTAGGAAGAATTGTCAAAATAGAAAAAAAAATTAATTAAGTCATGACAAAATGTACCGTTGTTAGAAGAGATAAGCCGAAAATTGTCATAAATGGATTGAGTATCATCAAGCAGGTAAGAGAATTCCTGACTTGGGCTGCAAAATAAATCAGAATGGATAATCCAAATCTGAAATCGTATGGACTACTGTAACATCATATTACATATATACAGGACTGCTCCAGACTCTTCCTTATCGTCTTCAGATGGTTTTTAATGTTGCCTCCGGATCATTTACAGAGAGAATAAGAGCTGCCACATAACTTCACTACTAAGAAGTCTACACTAACTGTGAGTCCTAGAGATAGTGGTGTTTAAACTGTGTCTCACTATCCACAAGGCAGCACATCACCCACTGAGCTGTTCCGCTGACGAAAATGTGTGGCGAAGGCTGTGATCGGCTTCTTAAACTCGTTGAACTCAAAAGGGCAAATACCTCTAAATTTGCAGAAAGAAGAAACAGAGTCGCAGCGTCATCTGCCTGGAATAGATTGCCTTCAGACAAAATTGAAAATGCTACCATTCAGGAGAAATCACAACGCCCTTGAAATGCCCATGAAACATTAAACGGCGTCATGTATAATTTGTTCAATCATCATTATTATGTGTGTATATCTCAAACATGGAGTACTCTAATGGAAACGTTGTATTTGTTATTCAACAAATTGGCAAAAAAGCTTGCGAACGCGCATATCAATTAATGGCAGAATTTTGTTTCAAACAATAAAAAGGTATTTTGTAAAAGTATTTTGTGTAAAATACAAAATACTCAAAAAAAGTATTTCAAATAAAATACAAAATACTTTTTACAAAAAGGTATTTGAAATACAAAATACAAATACGTATTTTGTATTTGTATTTTAAATACTTTTATTTAAAATACGTCACATCTCTGAACATAATTATGCGTAAAACGAATGTTGTCATGCATCAATCATTAAATCTCGCACAATTCTAAATAAAACAATAATTAGGTTATAATGGGACTTAATATTGATTTGATTAAAGTCTGTTTTTTGGTGATAATGACGATGACCTATGATTTCTTCGGTGCCACTTTATGGTGGTTCGAAAAGCTCTGTAAGAAGAGCAGTGTATTTAATTTGCTCCTGAGTTATACACGTACTACGTACTTCTGTTGAGCGTAGGTGTTTACTTGTAAATGTTTCGAGAACACAAAACTCAGAAAGTGACTACATACTATTCAGAGCTTTGTAGACCATAAAGCACATTTTGTATTGGATCCCTTCACCTAGACTCTCAGCAAGTGCAACTTTTCTCGCAAAGATGTTATGTGACAGGAAAATGAGTCCTGCAGCTCCATGAATTTATGTAATTGTTTTTTAATCAATGTACAGTAAAGAATGAATAAATAAATAAATAAAAATGAATGTCATTAGTTGGCAGTTCAGTTATTAGGTATTATTTATTTATTTTTATTTTGTTTTATCACAAAAAAAGCAATATACATTATATAATTATTTATAATGTATATTGCTGTATCAGTTTGTTTAATTCTATCTACACACGTAGTAATTAACCTATAACCGGAAAAAAAACAATTGAAAATATATCAAGATATATACAAGTACACACTGCGATTAAAGAAACATTAAAAAAAACTTTTCTAATTATCTTAAAACAAAGAAAACGACCAAGTTAAAAATCTTGTGTCAAAAAGAAAAAGGGGTAGGGTTTGCTCTCCTAAAGGAGTGAGTAGGTAGGTAACTGCAGGGCTACTCTTGACAAAACTAAACACGATCTTAATCTAGTCTTGATCTTGATCATACGACGCACGAAGTGACTATTGGCCAAAAATACATGCAAACCGATCGCGCGTTAGCGGTGGCGCGGTGTTTTTGACCATAGTCCCTTCGTGCGTCGTATGATCAAGATCAAGACTAGATTAAGATCGTGTTTAGTTTTGTCAAGAGTAACCCTGCTGGTATACATATATTAATTATTATGATTTCACATTGCTCATTGATAACATTTATATTAGATCTGTATAAACCATGGGTGGCCAACCTTTTCAGCAGCCGGGCCAAATTACAGAATGAGATTTCCTAGCGGGCCGCACAATATACTCACCATAAATTTTTTACCCCTCCCCCCCCCCCCGGCGCCAAATTTTCAAATGGTATAGGATTTTGAAATATCATAACTCTTTTTTCTTTAAAAATACTATATATAACTTAATATAACTCGGTTTTCTTTAAAAATATTTTCTCGAAATACCTCTTTCAAAAAAGTAACGGGTACTTATACCGACTATTTTACTAAAAAAAAGTGTGCAATATGCTTCGCGGGCCGCACGTAGACACTCAACGGGCCGCATGCGGGCCGCGGGTTGGCCACCCTTGGTATAAACCTTCATTAAATTTGTAGATAATTTTCAACAAACCTACATAATTAGGCACATTGTTTTTCTATCTTATAATTTTCTTTCCCAATATTTTATTTACCTGCATATCGCATTCTATAAATAATTATTATATTATGTAGAACTCATTAATTTGACTGATGAAATTTTTATCAATTAAGAGTAAGACAGTAATTTTGATAGATGTGTGCGAGTCTTGTTTTCTAGAAGTATTTTTTATACGACACGATACCGCCTCGTGAACATGGGGTCCGTGGTTCGATACCAGGTGCCGGCAAACACCCCTTTCATGACACAAGCTTTTAGTAGCTTACTGTGAAAGGTGTATAAAGTTGTATTTGGGTTTATAAGAAAAAAACCAGATATATCTTTTTTTTTTTTTATTCACACGGATCGAGCTAGTCCCAAACTAAGATATGAATCTTGTATTATGGGCACTAACACGACGATACACATATTATTATATTTTATTACAATGCACTAAACACATATACATCTAACACCCAGACCCAAAACAATTTGGAAAGGTCATTTTTCAATCTGTCCTGGCCGGGAATCGAACCCGGGACCTCGTGACTCAAAGGCAAGAGCGTAGCCTCCGCTTTTTAGGTGTCTACACATTATACTCGTCACGGCCGGTGTGGCGTGGAGGCTAACGCACTTGCCTTTGAGTCACTAGGTCCCGGGTTCGATTCCCGGCCAGGGCAAAATGAAGAATGACCTTTTTCAGATTGTCCTGGGTCTGGGTGTTACATGTATATGTGTGTAGTGCATTGTATATATGTGTATCGTCGCGTTAGTACCCATAATACAAGATTCACATCTTAGTTTGGGACTAGCTCGGTCTGTGTGAATTGTCTATACATGTTATGTTATGTTATGTTATGTTATATACGTGTCTATAGTTAACGTTATACACACATAGGTATTATTTTGAGTCTTGAGGGCTTTAGCACACCTCCGCCGCGAAATAGCGAAAGCGAAACCGCTGAGCGGAGTCGTAGTAGCGAAACCGCTTTTAGCTAGTACATTTGCGCGGAACGCGAACAGCGAAATCGTGATACCGAATAAACACTATTACGTACGCAGTAGTGTGAAATTAGTGGAACTAAATTGCATATTCCAAAGTAATTATCCGATATTGGCCGAATAATAAATATTGAACTATAATCTATCTATACCAGCACGGCTTTCCCACAAGTTTATTACATGCAGTTGGTGACTATGTAATAAACTTGTGGGAAAGCCGTGATGGTATAGATAGATAAAGTGGGATAGTCAGTAGACCAACTGCATGTAGTAAACTTGTGGGAAAGCCGTGATGGTATAGATAGAAAAAGTGGGATAGTCAATAGACCAACTGCATGTAATAAACTTGTGGGAAAGCCGTGATGGTATAGATAGATAAAGTGGGATAGTCAGTAGACCAACTGCATGTAATAAACTTGTGGGAAAGCCGTGATGGTATAGATAGATAAAGTGGGATAGTCAGTAGACCAACTGCATGTAATAAACTTGTGGGAAAGCCGTGATGGTATAGATAGATAAAGTGGGATAGTCAGTAAACCAACTGCATGTAATAAACTTGTGGGAAAACCGTGATGGTATAGATAGATAAAGTGGAATAGTCAGTAGACCAACTGCATGTAATAAACTTGTGGGAAAGCCGTGATGGTATAGATAGATAAAGTGGGATAGTCAGTAGACCAACTGCATGTAATAAACTTGTGAGAGATGCCGTGATGGTATAAATAGTGTAGTAATCAGTAGAATAACGGCATGTGGATATTGGCACGGAGAGGACGACTATTATGTTTATTAGTGACTGCCCCATATGTGGGAAATTTCATGATGATATAGATAGAGAGAATCTTACTTCACTTAACCGCAGACCCACGCTATTTCGACGTTTGATCATGGTTTCGCTCCAAAAATCTGTCGAATTGTACAAATACAAAAGCGGCACAAAAGCGAAACATCAGAGACTGCGAAAAAACAGGCGGAGATGTGAATGGATATTTCGTAATCTATGGCGAAACGGTGCTAGAAAGAGATAGATGTATAGAAAACAGTATGTATTTGAACATGCCATCTCGCTCTTGCGTACGACGCACACGAACTGACAGATTTAAGCGGAGCCGCTTTCTCGATTCCGCCGCGGAGGTGTGCTAACGGCATGACTCTTGAGGCACTGTAGGGTAAATTTTTGCGAAATATTTTTACAGTATATTTAGAAATGAGTTTACCCAAATAAATCTGAAAATGCAAACAATACAAATGTTAAGATAAGTATGAATTTATGTGTTATATTTTTTTTAAAACTTTCGGTTAAAAAAAAATATATCCTAACCCGCATTTGTTTTACGTGTTCGATACCTATTATTTACGAATACAATTTAATTTAGTATAATATATGTACCTAACTATGTCATTGAATAATAAATTGTGAGTTTTATAAGAAAATAGTTTATGAAATCGTGTTTTTGAATTTTATTTATTTTCGAAAATTCTAAAAAAAAAACTATATTTCCACTTTCCCGTAAAAGTAGAAATACAGTGTTTTACTTCTTATCAGATTTTTTTTTAAATATAGGTTTACTTAATTGAAAATGGAATTCCAAAAAATCGACACGAAACATTTGAAAAACATTTTACATTATTTTATTCTGAGCTGCTTCGGAACAAACTTAAGTCTATGTGGAGGCAGGAAATTCCACTTGGTAATTATTTTAAGAATATGTGTATATTAGATTCAATATAAAGTAATGTTTCGTTGATAAATTTATGTATATAAATTAAAAAAATTCGTAGCGTATATTGTTCAATTGTTGTAGTTGGAGAAATTAAAAGATAACAAACTAAAACACGAATAAAGAAAATACTGTAATAATTATTTCCTCTACTCAACAAGTGATATGATACCATAAATGAATGTACCTATAATATATGTATATATGGTGGTGCATATATTATGCTCAACTCATTATTATCGTATTATAGCCTGTCTGACCTTTCTACTTTGCAAGAGGACTCGCCAAGACATTAATTCATAATGTAATACCTAAGTATTGCGAGTGATAATTTTATATTAATCATTGTGTCATCATGAATATGATGCTTCAAATAATCAACAGGCTAAAGTGAAATTGGAAAAATAAAATACCAAAAAACATAAACCGTGGTCTATATACCTACCTCCTGAAATATTTTGTAATCCAAGATGTTGGATTAATAAATGTTCATTCACTGTTTTATAGACGAATTCACTTTATTTTATCTATTTTCAATTTACAAAATACTTAGAACAATGTTAAGAGAAAAATTTATATAGGTATGTCTAACTACATAATATGTAATATTATATAAAAGGTAGTTTACCTATCATACTAATATTGTTGGTGCTTATTCTATTGTGTCTTATATATAATGAGTTACAATCCATTGGATTGGTCTGCAACGAGTTTTGTCTTTCTTCTCCATTCCTCCCTATTCTCAACCAGTCTTTTCAGCTCTACGTATAAGCCACAGTTCATGTCCCTCTTCAGTTAGTCCATATACGCATCTCTTGGTCGGCCTCTGTCATTTGTCCCCTCGGTCTAACCCTCAGCGATGGCGATGAGTAGTCCTGGGTGCCTGATGTTGTGGCCAATCCAGTTAGCTCGTTGTTGGCCGATTCTCTTAAGAAGTTGCCTTTTTTCGCCTACCCTGGTTAATACTTCTTCGTTTTCGACGTGTTCCGACCAATGGAACTTTTAAATCTATTTAATTCTCGTAACGATAATGCATGTAAATTTACAGTATATTTTTGTACTTATTTATAAACCGAATTGATCATACATAGCCTTATTACTGACTGGTCAATACACCTATCTGTAAAGAGAAAATCCGTTGGTAGCAATGTGTCGAACATGACAAAACGCCGCGCCGGTGTAGGTACAATTCCATTCTGATAGAACCGATACTTAGTAAGAGGTTGTAAGAGAAACTTGGACGTGGTTGAAGGACGAATGTGGAAGAAATGCTTTGGAGATGGGATTACGATGGTTTGGACATATTGAAGCAAATGTGGAGAGGGTGTATTTATCATAGACATATACCTTTGGTATATCTTTTATATTTATCTGAAAGAGAGAGTATGAGAGCATGGCGTCTTAGTGCAACTATGTATATTATACACGCGAGGAATAAAATATGTATAACGTTAGTCTTGCTTGCACATGTGGTTGCTTGAAGGATGATTCACACTTGTTCACTATGATCACTCTGGATGATCCTCCAAAATGAAATGGTGTGAATAGACGTTTCATCAATATTCAATAGTGATCACTAGCGATAACGGATGAAATCCAGTAAGTACTACCTTTCATAATTTTGATGAAAGGTCCTTTCACTGAAATTACCATAAACAATTTTTTCCTGTTATTTTTCTTATTCTCATGTTGTTGAGAATTTTATTAATTTGTATTAATTTTTAGTAACTGTTATTTATCATTCATTTATTTTTTACAAAAACACGTCCAACTACAGACAACATGACCTTGAGTATTAAGAAATAGAAAGTATAGGGTAAAGTATGAATATACGTGTTCACTTTCGATGAACAGCATTGACCCTGACACTCTGGATGATCATCCAAAGTGAAACAATCTGAATGCTACTTTAGGGGGCTTATTTCTGTCTTGCTCATCACAGTAGGTACTAATGCATCATCATCAGTACTAAGTACACGATACACGTAGGTACTTTATACTTACTTATAAATAAATAATGTCGTTATTTTTATAATAAATTTCTATTGAGGGTGGGTTTCCTCGGTATGAAAACTTTCGACACGCCGCTGATATATACCTACCTATACATAGACAAATATTCCTATTATATGGTATATATTTTGTAGCTGCGTATCTATTAACATACATTTTGTATCACTTAAATGTGATTTCTACATCTACTCAAATGTAATAACATACATTGTACTTTTGAACAAACTAGGTGGCATGCATTCAGTAGGTAGGTCATAGCGGTGGGACTAGACATTTGTATTGGGCATGCAATTTCGCGATTGATACCCAAACACTACATATTATTTACTAAATAATATTACAAGCTACATAATTATTGTTGGCCACAGTGCGCACCATTTTTCATCATACTAACTATCGATAACAACTTCAATTCAATAAAAAAAATATCATAGCCTAGGACCAATACGTGCAACGCAAAATATAATGTAGAACACCTAACTTTTACAGGACACTCGAAAACTAACGGAAAATAGTAGGTATATGAGATCATTTCTTTGCCGGGTGTTAAACGGAATAACATGGATGCTATAAACATGAAAATTGTCCTCTCAGTGCCAAAAAAAACATAAGACATTCAGAGTGATCTTGCCATTATTATTTTGCTGAAATATTATTTATCAATAGACAGATAATAGAATAGAATACTTAGATATTTATACCTGTCAATTATACTTAATAATTATCTACATCGAATCTTATGTATACGTACAAAGTACACATTTATTTTGGTTTCAAGCAAAATAGGAGACAACTAGATAATACAGTGATATGAATATTATTTTCAGATACTTCAGCTTCAGAAGTCGTTATTCTACATCTCACTAAAGTTAGGTTAGATTTCGCCACGTGTTTTTCACATCAACGTGGATAGTGTGGTATGATAATCGTACTATCAAAATAACTCGTATTATGTTTCTTGTATCTCGTACAAATAAACCACCGCACTAAGTGACTAAATAATACTTGGTTACAATACTCTGAAAGTGGGTATATACTATGTATGTATAAGTGTCTATTATCAAATTGTATTGTGTTGGTGCGTGATGTCAAATGTATTTAGAGCTGTTGTAGCTGTACCCTACTTTAATTAATTGATGAAACGATTGTCATGAAGTTTTGAACTTGAATTTTATTACAGTAATAATTTATTACTCAATTACCGATATAAGAGCATGAAATGTAAATTTTGTGAAAAATATTATTTACCACATAAAGCGAGTTAATAAAAAATATACGAATTTAACTAATTATTATATTCATAAAATCCTTTAAAATTTTCCTTCCTACTTTTATATATATAATGAGTTACAATCCATTGGATTGGTCTGCAACGAGTTTGGTTTTTCTTCTCCATTCGTCTCTATTCTCAGCCAGTCTTTTCAGCTCTACGTATAAGCCACAGTTCATGTCCCTCTTCAGTTAGTCCATATACGCATCTCTTGGTCGGCCTCTGTCATTTGTCCCCTCGGTCTAACCCTCAGCGATGGCGATGAGTAGTCCTGGGTGCCTGATGTTGTGGCCAATCCAGTTAGCTCGTTGTTGGCCGATTCTCTTAAGAAGTTGCCTTTTTTCGCCTACCCTGGTTAATACTTCTTCGTTTTCGACGTGTTCCGACCAATGGAACTTTTAAATCTATTTAATTCTCGTAACGATAATGCATGTAAATTTACAGTATATTTTTGTACTTATTTATAAACCGAATTGATCATACATAGCCTTATTACTGACTGGTCAATACACCTATCTGTAAAGAGAAAATCCGTTGGTAGCAATGTGTCGAACATGACAAAACGCCGCGCCGGTGTAGGTACAATTCCATTCTGATAGAACCGATACTTAGTAAGAGGTTGTAAGAGAAACTTGGACGTGGTTGAAGGACGAATGTGGAAGAAATGCTTTGGAGATGGGATTACGATGGTTTGGACATATTGAAGCAAATGTGGAGAGGGTGTATTTATCATAGACATATACCTTTGGTATATCTTTTATATTTATCTGAAAGAGAGAGTATGAGAAAACGCCGACGTCGAAGAACTACGTGGTTCAAATTGTCAATGACGGCCGCGTGTTGAGAAATCGGCGTGCATGTATGAAAAACAGGATGATTTTAAGCGCAAGAGAAGATTTTAAGAGGAAGCGAAAAGAGTTTGTAAGGATAGATGAACATGCGCGTGTTCCGTTTAGCTGCCTACTCCACCTGGGGCACGGCGTGGGAGTATAGTAAAGTATAAGATAGTACCTATAGAAGAGTATAGATTTTGGGATAAATAGATTTACCTATATACCTACCATTCTATGGCGTCATTCTATGGCGGGTACCTACTTAATATGTTCTCTATAATGTAAATATTATTTAAATTATAATAATAACAACTGCAACATATTAATATTAGGTAAGTATGTAGAAGTAGTAGTAGTGTACCTACGTACAACTTTTATTACTGACCTACCAGACCTATAACTCTGTTGATATAACACTATACCTACCTAATGAAATAATTACATCTTAATTATATTTATTAACACTTAAATACATTTATGAACGCACTACATTTTTTTGCGAAATTAAAAAATCAATCTCCATCTCCTTTGTTAGTATATCCTATCCCTACCAACCACCCCGCACCTCTATATCTACCATTACGGCATTACCCCTCCCACTACCTGTACCCTTCTAACCAAATGAACAATAGCTCTCACATTTTTTTAGATTTCAGTTTCCCTGAAGATGCCTACAAGTATAGGCGAAAGCGTTGGGTATCTAACCTAAAAAAGTGGAGATTAAACAGTGCTCAATAATATATTTTTATGTTTTATTTAATAAAATTAAAAATGGATTTCAACAGTGTAAACACAAAACTCTTGAGTTATTAATAAATCAAATGTTTTCATCTTGTTAGGACATTGTCAATTATTGCCATTGTCAAGATTAACAATATCCTAACAAGACGAAAGACACATCTCTCGGCAATAAATGATATAGAAGAAGAAAACATTAATTTGTTTTTTTAATTTCGTTATGGAATCCTACTACCTCACCGACACAGTGAATATGTTTTTTTTTTCATTTCTGCATAATATCTAATACAGTGGGTTCCCAAAGTTGACTGGACTCCGACCCATCTAACAAAAATTTCCAATCTTGGGACCCACCTTTTAGCTGTCTTAGAGAAAAGAGGTCATTAATATTGGTAGTGCTCAGATTCTCTAGTAGCGAGTCATGGAACTACTTAATGCTCAGGGCCCACTCAAAATTCGCTCGCGACCCACCGGTGGGTCGCGACCCATAGTTTGGGAAACACTGATCTAATATATAAAATTCTCGTGTCACGGTGTTTGTTATCTTACCCCTCTGAAACGACTGGACCGATTTTGATGAAATTTTGTGTGCTTATTGGATAGGTCTGAGAGTCAGCCAACATCTATTTTTCATACTCCTAAAAGTTAAGGGTAGTCCACCCCGATTTTTTTTGGACAATTTTTCTTATTTTTTTATGTTATTATGGTGAGGCATTAAAAATACATAGAGCCTTAAATTTTCACCCTTCTACCATCAACCCCTATTTTTTAATAGCGCTATTAGTATATGGCAAAACAACGTTTGCCGGGTCAGGTAGGTAAGGTAACTCGTGTAGGTGGATACTTTTCTTATCTTCTGAAGTGAATCAATAAAAAATATTATAGATATAGGTAACAACCTGTTTCAACCAGTGATATGTTACAACTAGATTCGCAATGTCATTCAAATATTCTCTAAAAATGTGTACCCACCCGTCGAGGTACAATACCTGAGTAATATATATTCATCTCTTTTCTTATGTATATATTCATCTCTATCTACCGGCCTTTGTCGTCTGTAATAATCCCCATTCTCATATTGTCTATCTCTTGTTATCTACAAACAATTTATATGTGTGTCGCTTTTTTTCAAAATAAAATTTGCGGCACCAAGGACCGCAACGAGATTTTATTGATGGTACATGTTTGAGATTCATATTGCAAATCTAGGTAGGTATAACATATTACTGGTTTCAACTGATTTATATCATTCAGTATTTTACCCAACACTTCACCTGGCATAGATCACTCGAAATTATCTCCTCTCTCTATGTATAGGTACCCTCACGCCGCGTCCTAGGGGGGATTAGACAGAGAGAACGGAACGACATATAGATCTTTCCTTACAAACTTCTTTCGCTTCTTCCATATTCATCCAGTTTCTCATACACGTTCACCGATTTCTCTTACTCAACACGTGGCCGTCTTTAAGGATTTAATCCACTTGATAAGGCCACGTGGCTTTTGGCCGTCCATGCTTCCTCACATCTCCTCTCTCACAAATTATGCTTTTGTAAATAAACATTTTGAAACCTTATTAACTATGTGTAATAAAATTTGTTCTGTATAAATGGATATAAGGTAGATATATTTTATTATTAGACACGGCTATAATCTCTAACTTACATAATATGCCTACATACGAGTACATTCTTACAATTTGTTTCGATTACGACTATTCCCAATCTGCTACTGCACGGCCAGATATCACGTAGCTCTTATCCGGAAGAAGTCAAATCTTAAACTATGATGTCTTTTAATAAACCGGTTTGTTTTTTAGTTATAAGTAGAGAAAACAAATACCTAAATGAAGAACCTTGATTGTTCAACGAACCAGGCTATTTAAAAGCAAAATTACTTTGATAATACAATTAATATAAAGTAGGTACCTAGGTATCAGTCGCGTGCCTGCCATACATGCAAAAAAGCACAGCATGCCCATAGAATCTATGAAGAAAATATTGAAATCATCAAAAACTAGTTTGAATTTGCCGCCAAACATTTCGTTGCAAAGAGAATGATTTACAAAAATATACGCAGCAAATATACAATTTTTGTAAGTTTTAGAGTTTTTATCAAAAGCGCGTACTATTTGTATTGAAGTGCGTGTAAAATCGATACGTTATATTGACTTTTTTTAATAAAATCCAATAATTTACCGTGATAGCTAAATTAATGGAATAGTAAGTTATTGCTTTATACGTAGCCTCTGTCTCACTAACACACACTTAAATTTTAGTGTGAATACGTAGTAGGCAATGACGCGCCATACATGTGTATTATTGGGTATGTTTGGTTGTATGTGTGCAATCTTAAGGACAAAATAAGCAAGCTTGCACGAAGAACGTTTGGGTGCATAATGTACCTATATGAGTATGTTTTTATTTGTATTGGTTGTGTGATGATTGTGTGAGTCGTGCGTAACGTACTAGGCAGTTAAAAATAATTTGAAGGTAGATACTATGTGCAACCGCTAATAGTTTTTAGATTTGAAACGTTCTTCATAAAGGATTGATTAATATTATGATGGATGCGCGAGACAAAATAAATTGTATAGAAATTACGACATTTAACTTTAAAGTTACTTACATACTAAAAAATAGTATTTATTTGTATCGCAGACTTCTTGTATTTTATTTATTTATATTAAGGACCCATGAAGTCTTTGGCAAACAATAGATCTCCCACTAAAGTTTTTAAGTGTCTTTTAATAGACATCGAATATAAACCATTTAATATCTTAAATTCAGCAAAGGGGTATGTCAACCATTCTGGATATCTTTTTTTTTTTATTATTATAACGAATGTAAGACCAACATGAAAAGCCTAGTCCCGTCTCCGATATATATACCTATATTATATTATTCTCAAGGACGTCCACTCGTTTGCGAGTAAAATAGTATATTTGTACAAAGCATGCCCGATGTGAAAAGCCTAGTCCCGCCACTGCTAGGTATATATAAAAATTGTGAAAAATATTAATTTCTATTCAGAGAATAGTAATGTTATAATCATAAAATAAAAACCTTTTCAAAAGTTTTTGTAATTGAAAAAATGGTAAAAAAAGATTGTCATCGTGAAAATATGTTGTCATCATTAGAAGCATGGGAAATGGGCTGGGCTGGTCTAGTTCATCCATTCTTCGTAGAACGGTAGAAACAGTGAATATAGGTATGTTAGTTTTTGACACTTTGCCAGAGACTCATAGGCTCGGGTCATGAAATGATGTGCTGTTAGTGATCGTCTGGTATTCCTCACAAGAGACACACCGATCATTAACTCCGTAGAATAGGTATGACGAGTAAACGTGTTATGAATAATATTGTCTGAAATATCAAAGAGAACAAATAAAATATACCTACCTCATATCTTCCAAAAATTGTATTTGGAAGAGATTGCACCTTTGCGAAAAACTCGCCTTGTGTATTTTGATTATATTTAATTTGAATACTTACATTTAATCTAATATGTAAAATTCTCGTGTCACGGTGTTTGATATCATATGTACTCCTCCGAAACGGCTGGACCGATTTTGATGAAATTGTGTGTGCTTATCAGGTAGGTCTGAAAATCGGCCAACATCTATTTTTCACACCCCTAAAATTTAAGGGTGGTCCACCCTGATTTTTTATTGAAAAAAACAAATAATTTTTATTTTTTTATGATGAGGCGTTAAAAAATACATACAGCCCTAAATTTTCATCCTTCTACCATCAACCCCTATTTTTAATAGCGATATTAGTATATGGCAACACAACATTTGCCTGGTCAGCCAGTTTCTCTATAAAATTTGTAGGTATACAGTAAAAAATGAACAAATAAATAAAAGCGTATAAATATTTTTTTTTGTCCCATCCAAAATAATAATGATTACATCTTTGATAAATTATTAAGAGGCTCTGCTTGAAATAAAATTTATTTTAAAAGATTATTGTGAATTGTATTTCTTAGCAGTTTGGTTAAGTTGTTAATGATACTTGCTTAGCCGAGTGATTGTAATCGTATGAAATTAACGTTCATTGGCAAAGTTGTACAAACAGAGTGAGTGTGAAGAGTACCTATGTAAAACTATGAGGAAACTGACAGTTCGACGACCGGTGATGCATATAATTTATATAATGTAGTATGCTGTATACAATCTATCATATAAATATGTATAGCTATTCTCTCAAATACATGGGTGTAAAATGTTTTATAATACCTACATTATGAATACCTGTTTTAAAGTTGTGATCAGAATTTACCAAGATAGTTATAATCAACGTACATTACCTACCAAGTCGATAAAATTTGAAATGACGAGTTGAGAGTAAAAAAGTACTTACATAGATACATAATACTATATAATATATTATATTAGTACCTATAGACCTACCACCCTGAAAAAATAATGCTTTTAGAGTGCGAGTTGTAGAAATGGATGATTGTTTTAATATCAATGTTGACAAAGTGTTTCTGATTAGGTACTCTCAAGTTTCTATCTATTGCCAGAAAGTTCGACAATAAAACCTTCTATATAACAAAATTTAATAAATATAACAGTTTTGTGTAGCAGATTCATACCTATATTAAATACATATCCTCACAATGTTATGGAAATACAAGATTTTTTTCAATAGGTAATATCCATGTTCCTGCAATATACGTACCTTCTTAACTACATATGTATCCACTGTCCACTGTCCAATGAATGTAATATACGTACCTTCTTAACTATGTATCCACTGTCCACTGTCCAATGAATGTAAGTTAAGCGTAGACAACGATTCTTTTCGTTTTTAAACGAGTGACAGGATATTCAAATTATAATATGCAAAAAATACAGAAATGGTCATTAAAATTACTGTCTGGGGGACTAAATGCGAACTATGACATAATACTAAAGTGAACGACCACTTGATACAGTTTGTGGGTCATAAAACTATCCAGGTGACAGCGTTGTGGTGAACAAATAAATCGAAAATTGGCAGACAATATATGTACATAGGTACCTATTTAAAATGAACTTCGTTTTGTTTAAGATGGCATGTTAATAAAACCAAAAATATTATGAAAACATAGGTGGTTGGCAGCCGGATAATATTTTCGATCAAGAATCGGATAGTATTTCGATTTGAAGTTCAGACAAATCCACCTTTGCGATTGGAGGATATAGATTTTTGTGAGGATATATTAACCTTTTGAATGAAATTTATTTAAACAAATACTTACGTTATTCTCTTGATATTTTCAATTTATATTTTGATATACGTACATACATATGTAGCCGATCAGTTAATATTTTTCGTCGTCTGTTTAATGTTTTCAGTCGCTCACCTAGTTTTTTTACGTTACGCAATAGGTATTAGTTTTTTGCAGCGAAAATAATATTAGATTCAGTTTATTGTTAGTCATCCATTTGTTTTTTCGGTCGCAATTAAAATGTTTCCAATTATACCTATAGGTATTATGTGATAATATGGAAGTATGTTACGTTGTAGACATATAAGGTACTTATCAATTATTGTAAAACATATACCTAGTATGGTATATATATGAATGTACCTAGTGTGCCTACCTATAGCAATATTTGCATTTTGTTTACATAATATGCGACAGACATGATCTGTTTCAGATCGGTTGAGGCCACGCAAGGAGACAATATCTAAGTGGATTCGTTTTTTTAAATATGCTTTTTATTATCGGTCTTATCTTATGATAAAACATTATTATTTATTATAACCGCCATATTTTTATTATTTTTGTAATTAGGTAATCAATATATTTATTTATATAGGATATAACGGATTAGATACATCATAATATTGTCGCAATTATTTCCTACAAAAATTGAAGTATTTTATTATTATTTTGTTTCAGTTCCCGGTATTTTATTATTATTTTGTTTCAGCTACCGGTATTTTATTATTATTTTGTTTCAGCTTCCGGTATTTTATTATTATTTTGTTTCAGCTTCCGGTATTTTATTATTATTTTGCTTCAGCTTCCAGTATTTTATTATTATTTTGTTTCAGCTTCCAGTATTTTATTATTATTTTGTTTCAGCTTCCGGTATTTTATTATTATTTTGTTTCAGCTTCCAGTATTTTATTATTATTTTGTTTCAGCTTCCGGTATTTTATTATTATTTTGTTTCAGCTTCCGGTATTTTATTATTATTTTGTTTCAGCTTCCAGTATTTTATTATTATTTTGTTTCAGCTTCCGGTATTTTATTATTATTTTGTTTCAGCTTCCGGTATTTTATTATTATTTTGTTTCAGCTTCCAGTATTTTATTATTATTTTGTTTCAGCTTCCGGTATTTTATTATTATTTTGTTTCAGCTTCCAGTATTTTATTATTATTTTGTTTCAGTTACCGGTATTTTATTATTATTTTGTTTCAGTTACCGGTATTTTATTATTAATTTGTTTCAGCTACCGGTATTTTATTATTATTTTATTTCAGTTACCGGTATTTTATTATTATTTTGTTTCAGTTACCGGTATTTTATTATTATTTTGTTTCAGCTTCCGGTATTTTTTTTTAATAGTCGAATCTAGATTAATCTATTCGAAGACTATCAATCTACTACTATCCACCTGCCTTTTACAGTACACTCTAAAACTGACGGAAAGGAGTGGGAGATCAATTCAATTCAAATAAGTCAACAAAGAGTGGAATTGAACCCGGGTCTCCCGATTGAAAGTCTGAGACTTCACCATCAGGCTACTCACCTCCTCATGATGTAATGAATCTATGACTGTATTTACTTTAGGAACATGAGATGAAAAATACTTGTATACCTACCTAATTCTAAAACTCTCTGTCAACACAATGGGAACAGACTGCGCGTGGTATTCATTATCTATTTACCTACTGAAGGTAGATATTACAGCTGCATGTATTTTAATTTAAGCTATGAAACGTTTCATACCATTTTGAATCTGACAGTTACAAGCACCCGAAAGATTTAATTATTATTATGTTTTTCTTTACACACTAAGTGCTTTCCGGACTGACTACCTACCCCTGACTTTCTTCAACAAGGCGAGTTAAGACTAACTAATTCAAGTTCGAACTACAGATTACGGGTAGGTACATTAGGTTTTGTAATATATTGATTGCAATCAAGTTTTCTTATATAGTTGATTAAAAAGTACAACGCAAGACAACGTGATTTCATGTAGGTATGGCGTAATTTACCTTTACAAATATTTTTAATAAATAAAATAATCTTTATTGTACATTTTTAAAGCAGTGCTGCAAATGGCGGGTTTATTGCCTGCAGGCAATTTCTGACAACCACCCATTATAATTCATAATGAATATTCATTTAGTGTGAAGTGCGCCTTTAACAGTTTTAATGGTAGGTACCTATCTAATTTAGGTATGTAAGTGAAAACGTAGGTTGTTTATCAAGTTGATGGAAAATTACCACTACTACTACTATACCATCACGGCATATCCCACAAGTGGGGTAGCCAGCAGTTCAGATTTAGGGAACATGCATGTGTGAGGAATATGAATAAATGTTATCAATTCATATTAATAAATATACGCTGATCACGAATATCCTAATAAGAAACCATAAAATAAAACTTTTCGTTCATTATTTTCATTTTAAAAATCCATATTTTCTGTTATTGAATTAGTCCGGTGTGACGTCGCTAGGCGCTATTTTGTATTGCCACACATTTCACTCTTAAGTACTGTTTGTAGCGCCTGATATTGTCAAACACTGCTCCGCCACGAGTGAACCTTTTTGCGGCGAAGTGTGAAAATTGCTTTTTTAAATGGTTTTTAATTAAAACCTTGATACATAAAAGGTTGTACCGTCCCTTGTACCAGATGTTAAAGAAATGGTAGTTCCTATGTCATCTACATTATATATTAGTACATTGAAGGAGACCCACTGTTCACCTGGATAACGCAGAAGTCTGGAAACTTCCATGTATGAGATCTAAATAGAAATTAAGTTTTTAAAAACAAGCTATATGTAGGTATCTTGTTTTTTTATATATTTTATGATTTAACAAATAAAAAAAAATATCTGACATTCTGCACTTAAAAATAGCCATTTGTACATTGAAGATTACGCTCATACATTAATACTGAACTATCTATATAGCATTTACTTAATCGTATCACTTCATTGTAATTTAAACATAAGTCGACCCCAGATGATGGGAAAAACGAGATAAATATTAAGAATAATAATTAAAACATAATATATATATATATGCACCTTCACTTATATACCTGTAGATTATTTTTTACCAAGAAGTTTACATGAGGTTTATATTATTTAATTGGAAGAAGTGAGAAAGGCGTCCCAACACTTACGAATTGGGTCTAGGCTGGCTTAAGTGATCACTTTCGGTGTCCACGGACAACGTTCACCAATTCCACCATTCTGACTGTCAAGATGTAAGGTCCACCAATCGAGAAACGCTTTATGCAAACCATAGAAGCAACCGAACTAGCAGCCGATAAAGTATTGATTGAGCTTAATTGTTTCGGCGCTATTTGAAAGGGAGATCGCGATCCATTTAAGAGCTATTATTATTATTATTTACGTAGATATAAAATCATAAATATATACTAGGCATGTACATTAAGATAGATATTGAAGGAGACCCACCGTCCACCCGGATACCGCAGAAGTCTGGGGACTTCCATTCAACAAATATTGTCCACACCGAAGGCACCATTGTTGGCAGCCTGAAGGGCTGGTCGGCCAAAACAATCCCGTGTGTGGAATCTTTTGAATACACTTCTTCGATGTCCCTGTAGCCGAGAGAAGCAAACAAAATAATAAAGTGTTTATATATAAAAAAGAAAACAATAATATTAAAACAAACAAAAATATCATCTTAACCTAGGTTACAATAAAAAAAAGAAAAAGTAAATACAAAATTTAAAAATCAACATATATTTTGGAGCAAAACACTGAGTTAAAGTGTCCAGAAACTTCATCTAGCTAGGTATTTAGACCGGTGAACTCGAGAGTCACCGTTACCGGAGTCGCTGCAGAGACGCTTCCCTCCCCAAGGGACATCCCACCCGGACCTACTACTCTTCACCAAGGTAGTAAAATAAATAATACTTTTTTTTGTATATAGCGTACAAAAAAAACACTAAAAAGCGTATTCGATTTTTTCAAAAAAAAATACGAAAGTTTTATATTTTATACTCGATGAAGTATTGTAAATAGGTTTGATTAATAATCATTAAAGATCTATCTATCTATATCTATCTATACCATCACGGCATATCCCACAAGTGGGGTAGCCAGCAGACCAGCTGCATATAAAATATGCAAGCTGTCTTCTCCGTGCCAATATAAAATCAAGACATTCAGGATGGGTGGCAAACCTCATCGCTGAATTTAAGATGTAAAATGTCTTATTTTTTCGAACACCTACCTTTTACATGACACTCGAAAACTTATGGAGAAGAGTGAGAGACCAATTCTTTACCGGGTTCTCCACGGGATAGAAAAAGATCAATGTTATTTAAAACACGCGACACCGTTCCCTATATTACATCTCCTACTCAAGAGAATCAGTTTACTCCATGTCCACATTGCTATGCATTACCTGCAATACTATGCATTTATATACGCGAAAACGTTGTGGGTGAGAATTATAACAGTGCCTCCGTATTATTATACTAACTCCCTGCATTTGATTTCTATGTCTATCAAATCCAAAAGATATGTATGTTCAATTGACGTCAGCAGAGATCATCAATTGACCGCTAAATTTTGCCTAATAAACGTATATACCTAGGTATATGTGAGACACCTACGGCTAAAAAATGTCAATCTAAGAATTTAGAGATAATATTAGCATGCCGTAATGGAGGGTATGACCGAGGGGACAAACTCTAGGGGACGCCCATGCCGAGAGTACCTGGAGGACCTGTTGGTGGACATGCGCTGCTCATCATATGCAGAATTCAAAAGAACCGCACAAGACAGGGAGGAGTGGAGGAGAAGAATTAAAGAGATAATTGCTGCAAACCAATCCCAGGATTGAAACCAGAGAGGAGGATTAGCATGCTATTTATATAGGCGGATACCATCTGAATACCTATAGGTTATAAATATAGGTTATAGATATAGATTGATAGGTTAGTTGGAAGATATCGCTCCTGCAATAAACTCGCCCATTGCACAATATCATTATTTATTTGTACCTATCACATTATTTTATAACTTTGTAATATATATTGTGCGATAAGGTTTATTATTTTTATTATAGGTGTAAACGCAAAAAATGATGAAATTGTGTAACAATTTGAATTGTTATAGGTACGAAAATGGAATTTTTGCGATAGAAAACTGCGAATTTTGAATGTTGGCCTAATGTTGGGTGGTTTCCGAAATTCTGACATAGAAACGATGAAATTGCGAAATATTTCAAACTTTATAGGTGCCAAATTTGAGTATTGACTTAAATTTCTGTACCAAGTCGTGAAAATACGAGAGCAAAGAATACGATATTCGCGGAACGATATGTGAAAATATAAGACATTCGGCGCATTTCTAATGTGTAGGTACCTAGTGGATGCTGCAATATTACATACGTGCCGCGTTAAAGACAACATGTTTGTGTGCATTTAGCCGCATGACGCAAATCACTGAAATGAAGAATTTAATGATTTATAATTTATACATTATTTTATTTATTTATTTATTTACATAATAAACGGCTGTATCAGCCTTTACAAATAATACAAATAAAAAGGAACAGTCAAGAGAAATAATGCATAAAGAGAAAAAACAATAGGTATACAAAAAGAAAAAGAAATAACATAATTATGTACTACCAATCAATTTCTAATAGGTAAGTTGTTATTGTTGTCCCTACACAATATTTTGAATAAAATAACACATCATATTGTGCTTAAATATCAGATTATTGTTATTTATTATTATTGTAAGTTTGTAAAACAATGTAGCTTAGGTAATGAACTAGTAATAGGTATTAATTAAGTAGGTACGTAGATATATATTATATTATATCGTATGACTGCATCATTAGCAAGATATCGGAGGTCGATAACTGTAAGGTAGGTACTTATTAGGTAGGTGACTTATCTAATCCACACATAAATATTCTAATCGGTTCGTATGTATGTATGTGCGTATGTCCTTAATGGACTCTGAAATTAGGAAATACAGAAGTAAAATAATACTCTATACGAGGTCTTATCCTTTGGGCAGGTTTCAGGCTAAAAACATTTTAAGTATCTTAAATATTGATAAAGATATTACAACTTTAATGAGACCATGTCACAAAATTAGTAACAAAATGTATGAAAAATATATGCAAAGTTTAGTAAACAGCAATATTCACAGTCAAACATTTTTCATTGTATTGAATTAATTTCAAAATTGATGTAACAATAAATACAACAATTCTGAAACTAAATATTAAGGGTTTATTTTCGTAATGAAATATCGTGTTTGCTAATGATAAAAAATCTTGAATTACATGAGTAAAAATTGCATATTTTTTACATATTGGGCTATTTTTATAATGGAAGACATTACGAAGCCATAGAAAATTATGCTGTAGAAAAAAAAAATACCTACAAAATCCATAAACAATGTTAAATGATTTTTCATTGAGTGGGAACCTATTTATTTTCTCCTAATATTTTTTACATGCATTATGAAATATTTGAAAGTAAAATATTCTTCAATATTAAAAGATGCAGATACATCCGCTTTTTAAGGTTTTTTTGGGAATACAGATTACTTATTCTTAACATTTTTTTATTTCATAGCAAATCGCTCAAATACGCATTACTGCAAACCAAAAATACCAATTCGAATGTGGAAAATTATATAACATATTATGTGCCTACAATTTTTTTCACAAATTGGGATATTAACCCTTTTTTTTAAAGAAATTTGGGTTGACAAATCTTCAAGTTTTTACATTAAGATGAGGTTTTTTTTTATAGTTTTTCCATGTAGGTACCTGCCTATTTTTCTAAATAAAATATAGGCATTTAGGGAATCGAGCCCACATATTTTTCATTTGGAAGAGGTTTTTAGCACTTTTTCCATGTAGGTACCTACCAATATGTTAGGTGTTTTAACTTGAAGCTTTTTCATCGGGACGAGATTTTTAATACTTTTTTCGATGTAGGTACCTACCTATTTTTTTTACCTAAATATGGGCATGTGAGGTATCAAACTTTAAGATTTTTCAGTGAAAAGAGATTTGCAATGCTCTTTTTGATGTAGGTATTTAGGTACTTACCTATTTTTTGTTCCTTAATTTGAGGAATGTAGGGAGTCAAAATAAAGTTTTCTCATTGGGAAGTGCTTTTTACTTTTTTTATCTACGTAAGTGCTTACTCCATTTTTTTTTTCAATAATATTTTGTCGTTTTAACTCATATATTTGCACGGTTTTCTGTTTAATTAAACCCGAGCGATGCCGGGTTACATAAACTAGTATTTATTAATTTAAAATTTAATACGTTGTACTAGGCCAAATATATTTTGAGAATATAACATTTCTGATATTTATTTATTCTGCTATAGAATCAAATATATACCCACTTCTTAATCTGCGTCTTATTGTTATATTGGATAATGTCTTCCTATGTGTAATATAATCGTAGATGGATGTAGGTATGTAGATTGTAGGTGGAAGAAAGGAACTGGAAAATACAGTATGTACCTACTTATGTATTTTATGTTATACTATCTTTAGAACTAGCTTCGCTAACTAAGATTGACAATATTATTTGTTTCATCGAAAAGGTTATTATTTTATTGAGGAGGAGTTTTCTAACATCCTCAAAGAATATACGTATTCGCGGAGACAGTGGCGTAGCGTGCCTTAGACGGGCTCTGTATATAAATTTATTGAGAACCCATATTAAGGGTAAAGATTTTTCTCAAAAGAACTAACCTCTCTTCCCGGGTATTTTAGGAGTCCAAGGACTTGTATTCTCAAAAGAAACTAAAAGAGTTAAAATAATTATATACTTAGGTATTGATTATATGTAAGTTACCACTTACAATTAATACTCATAGAACTAAGCTAGCTAAACAGGTCGTGTTGCTGAATCCATAAATATAAAAATTAAGGCACGTTGGGCATATTTTATGATATGACTTTTATTGTAAGGAAGTAGATAACATTTTACGAATTTTTGCTTACCCACGTTCGGAGCCTCTGTACTACGGGGGTCACGTATCATTGATACGGCTGAAACGGCGGTAACTACGCCCCTGCGTGGAGGGCATCGGATTCTCAGTTATTTGTCTGGTAAATGTGTCTATAACAGATATACCATACATATATATTTGTGTAAACGGTATAAAATATGTCGAATTACATCACAACCACACCACACCAATGCGCCCTTGAATGCTTATTACATAGTTATGTGGTTAGGTAGGTACCTGCATACATACCTATACTTTACTGCTGTTCACGATAAATACCTAGTCAGAATGTAGTACGCAATAGAAATAAATCACCGCAGCTCTTGGGAACAAGTGAGTATATACCTACCTACCTAATATCTAATCAACCATTCCACTGATTGAAAAACCGGAAGTTTAACCGTCCGAAAGAAACACGTAGGCCAGTCTTCAATTGGCTAGTTCAACGACACACTGAAGGGCAGCTAAATACTTATTTATTTTTAATATTTTATGTTTGTTCTACGTTATTTATGAGTATGATATAATATTTTCTTCTTCTTCTTCTCGTGCCGCTCCTAACGGAGGTTGGCGACCATCTCTTGAAACTCCTCACGATCCTCACGATCCTCGGCCAGTCTGATGAGGGTTGCTGCATCCGGTATTCCAAACCACTGCCACAGATTCTTGAACCATGATGCTCTTTTATGCCTCAAACCCCATCTGCCCTCTATCTTTCCGTCTACTATAAGCTGTAGAAGGGCATATTTTCCTACACGGAATATGTGACTTAAGTATATGACTTTTCGTCTTTTGACAGTGGTTAGCAGCTCTCTCTCTTTTTTCAATATATTTAGCACCCTTTCGTTGGACACTCGATGAGTTCATGAGATAGGTACGTAGCATTCTTCTGTACAACCACATTTCAAATGCCTCGATCTTATTCATCATGGAGATTTTGAGAGTCCACCCTTCCACTCCATACAACAGCACAGGTAGTACAACTCGTGCTCAACTTCAGGTCACGGTTGCACAAGAGCTTTTGAATTTTGTAAAAGGTTGATCTCGCCATCTCAATTGTGGATTTTATTTCAGAGTCTGGGTTCCACTCATCGTTTAATCTATTGCACCACCGTTAACATAAAGGTTGGCGATGATACCACTCCGTGTAAAATATTTTGCTTTTAATAAATATTTATAAATGTTATACAAAAGAGAACATGTCTTGAATTTCATAAGTAATACTATTAAGTATAATATGCTTAATATATTATATGTTATATACTCGTAAATTTATTAGGTGCTTAGTATTGTTAAGACTGCCTACAAAGTCAATCTCAAGATCTTGTAAGGTTTCTTCCACCTATTATATAATTTTGTATGCCCAGACGTAGTTCGTAAATATAATTAAAAGTCTGTACACCTATTTATACAAAGTTATTTAGATAATTATTAATACACATCATATCGACTAAAATAAATAGGTATGTACCTGCTATGGTACACCAATATATTTGACAAAGATCTGTAATACCGGTTATTATACAAAAGATATAATGGTCCTGGCTGGATCATGATTTGAGAATGTCTGATGATAGTTGATGAAAAAGTTATTTATGGTGTAGGTTATAATAACAGTCTGGATTTGAAAACAGATATTCGACCTAATAATTTGCATTTTTTCATTAATCTGCGAAATTTGATTAGTTACAGAATAAAAAGGATTGACTCTAAATGTTTTGCGTTACCTACTTCTGAGGACAGTGACATAAAATATATTTTTATACAAATAAAAAGGCACCCATGGTAATACATATTTGCTATGCTGTTTTCCTTTTTCAAAGTTACAAATTTTAATGTTCGTATCCCATTAACTAAAAATAATTTCAAACAATATTCTTAACTCATATATTTTTATAAAATAAAAAGATAATGGTTTTTGAAAGTATCTGTTTTTTAGAAAAAAATCTGATCAAAAAAATATTTCCATGATTTAAAAATACTGTTTCTGTAAAAGTCAAAATATTATAAATCAGGCATTTATTTAACTAGTAAGTTGAATTTATTAAATAATTTGTTATTAAAGACATTATTTTATTGTCGAAAGAAGATCAAATACATACGTGAGAATTTCAAGTTGCTTATGGAAAAAAATAAAAAAAAAACATTAGTCGGTCATATATTCCATACAATCCGGGCCTAATATATCTTAAAAAAACATTTAGCACTGTATTTTCGTACCTACTTCAGCCTTTAGGGACATTAATGCATGTAGATATTTGTGAGGAGGTTTTGTCGTGGGTAGCCCTTCAGGCGATCTCTGAGGCCTCTCATGAAAACAAAAGATTTTGGACGATTAGTGTGGATGACATAGGAACTACTGTTCCTGTAACAAACACGATAAAGAGGATACAACTCTTAATGTATGTACGTATCCACAACGTTGAGGTACAAAAATTTGGTTGGAATTACAAAGCGAGTGAAGTGAAAAAGAATAGATCAGAAAAAAGCCAGGTTACGACGAAGCAGTTTTTATTTTCTTAATATACCAAGCAAAATTACAAACATATAACATTACAAAATAACAATGATGATGATTAAAAAAATAACAATGAGAGATGGTTATAAAGTCTGCTTAAAAGACTATCAAGTTGTAGATTTCGAATCTCGAAAGTTCATTTTAATTGAGTAAGGGGGAAATCGGGTGATGTTTGTATATTAATAACGTATGTATCTCTAATGTTTATTCCTAAAGATAAATGCATGTTCGCAAAGCTTCTAATTTGAATATATCAACCAGATAAACAAGTGTTCTTTATTTATATTATTGTGTAACATAAACATCAAATTGTAAATTTGCCCTTTAGTGAAGCCCACAAGAGTAGCAAACTGCAAAAAGGTGTTATTACTAGTGGAATCTATCGATAATGTATAATGGGATAATCAAATGGGATGGTCCTGTCGTCGTTTTATGCGTAAATTAACGGATTAATTTAATTTTTGTTTAAAATTTGTACTATGACCATCAACTTTAGCGTGATTTTAAAGTTATCGGATTTTCTAAGTGAATATTTTTGTTTTATTTTTAAACTAAGTAATCTTAGGGCCTTTCGGCTTGTATAAAATTCACGCCACTGTACTGGTGTAATGTCATTATAATATACCCACTATTTGTCACATATCATGTATTAAGTATTTAGCTAAAGTTTATTGACTCATATTGAATTGATTGATTTATTGCATTATTATTTTCTGTACATACACTATACGAATAGTTATTATCTTCCTAGGGTTTGTCATTTATCGGGTGTTGTGGTTTCTCGAGTCGTGAGAATTAATTTTCCGGGAACTTCCGTGAAATTTAATAATCGTTATTTTTTCTTCATGGTCACATTCAATTCAGAATTCATGAGGAATTACTTAGGTAAGTATTGTATTTATCTCATTATGTAGGTAGCTATATACTCACTTTATCATCTCTTTAAAGTGTACAGCAAATATCTTTCACATAAAATTTGAAAAGAAGATAGAATCCCAACAGTTCACGGTAAATTTTATTGGAATAATATGAGTAGGTACCTACTAGGTAGGTAGGTATGTATGTCCGGTTTCAATGATCTATCTATCTATTACTATCTGTTAAAATTATTGTATTAAATGTATTACATACTGATTTTAACTGATAGACTGATAGATTTCAATTGGTAATTATGCTAATGGAAACGACCATTATAAAAAACAACGGTAAATTTCTGGAGTCTTATTAATAAACGTCTACATTATAATATCATCAATAAACAATGATTGAAAAAAATGTACTTAATTGATTATGTATCTATATAGAAAAGATGAACAGTTGTGATTCCTTCATAACAAAACAAATAGTTATTTTGCTATTTCTGAAATAATCACTTCTATATTTGTTTATAAAATGTTAAGACTGTTCAGAAAATTGAATAGGTAATAGTATTTGAAATGTATTATGATAATCTGCAACTGTAGTTTTCAAAATTTGATTACCAAGAATAGTTATAATTCAGTACGCTTCATTTCTCGATTTTTCTAGAGTATTTTTCCCGGGAACGAGAACAGCCAATTTCCCTAAAAATCGAGAACTAGAATTCCCGGGAAACAAACCCTAATTCTACCCGATTACCAGCTTCGTTGAATTTTGACCCCTAGTGATTTGGAAAATTTAAACAAAAACATTTTATGATGAAATAACAAATAATTGTAGAGTTCATACTCCTTATCATTATTATGTTGTATGTAGGTATTTGTTCAGTTTTCTACGTAGCAGAAGAATTATTAATTGATTTAAGTACTTATTTCTTACAGGATAATGCCTTAGACTTAGACAGAAACTTATGAAGTACTTAGATCCGAAAACATTTGTTTAGTAATCGATTGATTATCACAATAGATTACAGCACTTTCAAGATCATACTAGATGACGTTATCAACTCCTACACAATGATCAAAATAAATAATATAAAAATGATAATTATTGTTTACATAAATAATAATAAGATGAGGCGATAATACTTCAGTGCAAAAAATATTCTATAATATTGTTTACATTGCATCGTGAAAAACAAGTTGGTAGGTATAGGTAGATACATGAATTGAGTACTAAAATTCAAAATGATAATAGATTTCATTAAAAGTAATACCTTAATTACTATGATAAGATAATAAAATGTTTGTTTACAAAACACATTAAGACATTGATAGTTTTCAATCAAAAAGATCAAAAGGGACCACGTATACCGTATTGTATTAGATGTTAACAAGTAATAAAAAATAATTGATGAGTAGGTACATATTAGTGACATTCAATAAAAAATAAGATTTTTAAATAAATTAATTGAAATGATTGAATTAATATTTTTGTAATTTATTTTCATTAAAATCAACAATACGCAGGAAACATTCTACTAATCTCTTTGATATAATATTAACGTCCGAGACCTCTGAGTCCTGAGCTATCTCATTCAATGTGCCATTTGAAATAAATAATTGTTATTATTATCATTGTATTACATACGTCATCGAATTAGTATTATTGTTGATACGTATTTAAATAATAATACAATTTCTATTATAAAAACATTTACCCAGCTATTCTCAACACTCATCACCTGCTAATCAAATTGTGAAGGAAATTTCCAATGTTGATATGAATATTTCCCAAATGATGACCTATTTTTTTAGACTTTCTTGTACCTACTTTGTGTCGATAATTAACGTTTTTTTTTTTGCTAAAAATTATAATAGATAGATGCATACCAAGCATACTCTATGTTTTATGTTAATTCTACATATCTTATTAAATATTATTTAAAGAAGTAGTTTTATAGATAATATGCCTATTTAGTAAATTTAATATTAATCGTAAGTGTCGAGTTATATTGATGATGGGACTATGATATTTATTTCGACGATTAGATACTAACTTCGAAATCATAGTGCTAAAGTAGGTACATACTTATTTCCCTTATTGAGTGATTAGAAATAGATTTTTTCATGATATTGGTTGAATAATCGTTACCTCGCTTTACCATAAAATATGACAAGTTATGATTATTTAGAGTACTCTAGTCTATCGTATACTCAAAGTTTTCGTATACATCCTATCTTGTTATTTGCTTTGATCATTGTAAACGAATGTGTGATTTATTTATTTAATTACTTTTTCCCTTAAAGTTATCCAAGCTATGTGTTAAACCATCATTTGCCGATGTATCAAACAAAATCTATATGAGTCGAGTACATTGCATAGACAGCGGGACCTATGTATTGAAATGAAAAAGTTTCTAGGTACCTACCTATTGTGTTTCATTGTAATATTTTCAAATACATACCTAATTACACTTTTCTATAACAGGCCGCATTATAACTACTCGTTAGTGGCGGAACTACACTTTTCACATTGGGCATGCTTTGTTACAATTTTCGGTACTTTTTACAAATGTACAATATCTCTCGCAAACGAGTGGATGACCTTGTGAATAAAGTTTTTTTTTCAAGATACCTAGTCAACAATTACCTACCTACAGTTCAGATTTCCAATCGAGAAATCCGAAGCATTCAGAAATTGTTGTGACGATAAATTAGAACACTAATTACCTACCTAAAAACTTAAATAGGTACCTACCTAAACTAATCAATATTTTACAAATAAGTGTTCCTATTGTAACACATTATCATAAAACTCAAAGTAGGTAATCGATAAATAATTTTAAGGATTTATTTATTTTATTATTCTTGCACATCATCATATATAGGTATAACAAAATCAACAAAGCAGTTTACATAAAAAAAATAATGTGATGATATGCAGTAGCAATAGGTTATCACTTTTTTAGTGATTTCTTCCATCTAACCAAGTTAATAATTTGTGTTTTATCCGAGATTCAAAACTAAATTACCTAATTACAAAATAGAATGCGGATACATGTACAAAATAAATACATTATTTTGGATATACACTCAACTTAAAAAAATGTCGCAACAAATAAAATATGCATCATATCTTCGTATTATCTATAATAAACCTTATATTGTTATAAGTACATCTATAATCTTGAACATGTGGCGAATATAATATTTCGCTTACATATACTAGAGCAGTAATAATTGTTATACCCATTCCAATATAATGTATGTGTAAATTGATGTGTGTGCGCTCGTGTTATAAATGAGAAAAGAAGGAAGGTCTTACAGGCGCTGTGTGAAGCAAACGAGTTGATAGAGATGGAAATATTTATTTGTTTTATTGTTCTTGTACAACATAACAAAATCAACAAAGCATATAACGATATAACATAAAAAATAAATATAATGATATTATTATGCAGTGGCGAGTATAAAATAAAATAAAAATAAATATCATTGTATTAGTGATTTCTTCCATCTAACCACGTATATAAAATGTTGTATGGCACTTGTCTTGAATAGATATTAAATTTGTACCTGGAGACTGTCTGAGACAGGGAGTGTTTCCGAAAGTATGGAAGAGAGGTTTGCTCAGGGTAAGCCCCAAAGGCAATGACAAGCCACTGTCGGATCTCAAGGCGTATAGGCCCATCACCCTGCTGCCTTCCTTTGGCAAGATACTAGAGATCTTGTCGAGGAACCGGCTTGCTGGGGCCCTTGCGCCGGGAGATACAAAACAGTTTGGCTTCAGCCGGGGCTTATCCACGGAGCACGCCATTGACGCCTGCATGAAGTGGAGGGATGATAGAGAGGAGAAGAATGTATTGGGTGTCTTTCTTGACATAGCTGGGGCCTTTGATAATAAGTGGTGGCCACTCATCCTGGTCAAACTGAAGATACGGGGTTGCCCCCGCTGGCTGTTTGAAGTCATCAGCAGCTACTTCAGTGACAGATCGGTGGTGATCACTCACGCAGGACACACGGTTGAAAGAGGTGTGGATATGGGCTGTCCGCAGGGTTCGGTTCTCGGACCTTTCCTGTGGAACGTTCTCTTCGATGACCTTTTGAGAATGGATCTTCCGCCTGTCTGCACAATCTTTGCGTATGCAGACGATGCTCTCCTCCTGCTGTCTGGCAGCACGAGAAGAGCGATAGAGGACAAATTTAAAACCGCGATCGAGCGCGTCGTGACGTGGGCAGTGTGAGTAGGCTTGTCTTCTCACCGAGCCAGACCTCCGCGATGTGGTTGAAGAGTACGCTTGGAAGGGGCAGAAACCCGGTCCTTCGGATGAGTGGAACACCCGTCAGGGTGGTCGATGAAGTCCGATATCTGGGTGTTGTCCTGGACAGAGGCTTTTCCTTTCTTCCGCACGTGAGAGCGACTGCCGATAGAGCGAAAGTACTGTTTTTTACTCTTCGCAGACTGAGTCGTGGTACATGGGGCCTGAGGTCGGGGACTGTGAGAGCCATATATCGGGCGACGTACGTGGCGCAAGTCACGTATGCTGCCCGTGTTTGGTCGCACAGACTCTTGGTGGGCTCGGTGTCGACGGCGGTCTTGAGGGGACAGAGACTCCCGCTGTTCTTCGTCACTGGTGCGTATCGTACAGCCGCTAGCGATGGCCTTCCAGTCATTGCTGGCATACTGCCTGCCGATTTAGAAGTCTTAGACAGTGTGGCCAGACGTAGGATCAAGGCGGATGGTAGAGTAGAGCATCTCGGTATTTCCGTTCAAGCGGAATCCGGAATTAGGGGAATAAGTAGGGCATTCAGCCGAATTAGAGAGAGAACGTTGGAAGTGTGGCAAGAAAGATGGGACCGGGGGAGAACCGCTAGGCTTGTCTACGGTTTTCTCCCGGATGTGAGAGAGAGGATTAAAAGGCGTTTCCTGTCCTTTGACCACTTTTCTGTTCAGTTGGTGACGGGCCACGGGGAGCTAAAAGCCAAACTCTTTGAGCTTGGGCTTGCGGACGACCCGTGGTGTGCTTGTGGGACGGGAGCTCAGTCTGCGGGGCACATCCTGTGGGAGTGCCCATTGATGATGGATGCAAGAAACGTGATGATTGATAGTATGAGTGATGACACTCCTAGACCCTTCTGGTTTGCGGAGTTGATGACTTGTCCTGGGAATTTCAGGGCCTTTTTGAAGTTTGTAGATGTCTGGGTATCTCGGTGGGATCTCCTGCGTGAGCCAGGCTCACTTAGGAGAGCTTGATGGTTGATTTTGCCTTGTGTGATTGTGGTTGTCGCGGGCGAACTCGTTTTTTTTTTCGTCTTTGTGTTGTCCTGTCTCCCTTGGTGGAGAGTATTAGGTCTGTTTGGAATGTCCCTTGGGGAGGGAAGCGTCTCTGCAACAGCCCCGGTAACGGCGACCCTCGGGTTCACCGGCCTGAATAACCTAGGAAAAGTCTCTGGACACCTCAACTCAGCTTTTGTTCCAAAATATTATGCAATTATTTTGTAAATATATTACGCACTCTTACTTTTTATTATTTTGTAACTTTTGTAACCTAGGTTAAGAAAACTTGTTTATTTGATTATTATTTTTTTTTGTATAGATATATGTATTATTACTATGTTTGCTTCTCTCGTATAAAGGTACATCGAAGGTGTTTAGTCAAAAGATTTCACACGGAGGTTTTGGCGGTTTGGTGGTTTGGCCGACCAGCCCTTCAGGCTGCCCACTATGGCGCCTCCGGTGTGGACAAGATTTGTTAAGTGTAGAATTTCGGATAAATGGAAGTCCCCAGACTTCTGCGGTATCCGGGTGGACGGTGGGTCCTTCAATGTACCTGGAGACTAAACTGATGTTTCTGTGGGATGTTTCTTGGCCGTGGCGGAAGATTCAAAATAAGATTAATGGTAATAATATATTTTATTTATTTTAAGGCACACGTTGTATATTATTATTTTAAAATTATCACCCTGCACTACTGAGATTATAACAGCGTTTGGCCAAGGCGATTTTTGCATGTATGGAAGACTCGCCGCTGCTGTAAACTAATACGATAAGTAATTAATATTATCTAATGTGCAAAAATATACCTAGTGGGTACCAACATAGGTACCTATGAAGGTAAATAAATTAATCATATTTTATATAGAGTACGAAATTAATATGTAGTTTAAATACTGATATTTAATTAGACGAAAAGTAGGTACAACAGTATGTTGTGTAGAGAAGGTACGTATTTTAACTATAGGTATTAATAAGTACCTATTTCACAAATCACTCCAAGGGGTGGATTGTCTAATTATAAAAAGTACCTATTTACTGTAGGTGATTGTAGGTGTGATATTTTACAATAATACTAGTATATAGCAACTACGCACACACACACGCATACACATCCTGATGTGGTGTTCATACGAGGCGACATAAAGGCCTAACGATTTCACTTGCATAAAAAACAAAATCCATCGGTCGTCCATTGATTGTCAAACGTGTTCACACTTCACACAGTCCACCGGCATAGATTCAATCTGTCAAATGCGCTTTGATTTTGACGTTGTTTTCAAAATGGCCGACGTCGAGATGGAGATCGCGAAGTGTTTATTATAAGTTGTAAATGTTATAGTAGAGGTTATAAGGCACGCCACAAATCAACAACAAGGATAACAACTGTCACGAAACGGGAAACATTATAAAGTTTAAAGTTTTTAACATAGATACGGATGCCGCGCACATCTACGTATGCGCGCGTCGTCCACAAACTAAAAAAGTTGAAAGGTGGTCAACTTGAGATGATATCGTATTTACTGGTTTTTATCGTTTCAGACTAACTGTCAATTTGTTCACACGGTTCAAATGGCTGACGATATTTTGGTTTCCTGACGATATTTTGGTTTCCTGGCGATATTCGCCTCGTGAGAACAACGATTAAATTGTGAATAATATTAATAATCATTATATAGATGCTACGTAGACATAAATTCTTACCTAATATCAATGTAGGTACATAGGTGTGTAGGTACAAAAGTACTTTATGTAAGTATTATTGTTCACCAGCAGTTTAATGCATTATCTGAATGAATACACAGCACAGCACATCAATAATGTGAGTTCGTTGACATTATAAAATAAACATGCTCATATGTATGTAGGTATACTCGTATTATTATATATGTCATACTTACAACAGTAGGTACAATATTATATTGTATGTCCATAGGTACAACTTTACGTTGTATATTGCAATGCGGTGGTCGTGAAAGACTCACTTATAGTAAGAGTAGGACTTAATAGTAATACATACATAGTACTGTAACAGCAATACAGCATCATATTATTCATAGGTAGGTATATAATATGTATTAGGTACCTATATAATTATAATATTACCCATACGGAATATGTAGCAGTAAAACTGTCAACCGGGTAAAGAATTATCTCTACTAATTAATAAATTTTCAAATATTCCTATATAGTATATTATTTTTATGACATGTTGATGTACTTACTTCGGTGAATCAAAAATAAACAGCGTAAAACTATATTAATATACGTCTATAACATATCAGATAATATAAATATTAGGTATTTTTATTTATTATAGATACATCTAAAGGTCTAACTTATGCATATTTGTACCTACTTGATAAGTAATAGGTACTTGACATAATTAATTTATGCGTTATCTTGAGAGCTCATTATCAAGAAGGCTTTGTGTGTATTTTGATTATGAAGAATAGTATACATAGAATACATTTTACTTCTTAATTTGTTACGGTGAGGCTTACCACCCATCCTGAATGTCTTTTTTTTTGTTGGAACTTAGAGGACAGTATGCAGGTTTTTTACATGCAGCTGGTCTCCCGACTACCCCTTGTGTGGGATATGCCGTGATGTAAACAGTAAATACCTACCATAGAGAGAGCCACTCTAAGTCAAATGACGCATATTTGCTTGTGTGGAAGGCACGCCGCTGATACGACTACCCCGTGTGTGGGATATGCCGTGATGTAAACAGTAAATACCTACCTACCATAGAGAGTGCCACTCTAAGTCAAATGACGCATATTTGCTTGTGTGGAAGGCACGCCGCTGATACGACTACCCCGTGTGTGGGATATGCCGTGATGTAAACAGTAAATACCTACCATAGAGAGTGCCACTCTAAGTCAAATGAAGCATATTTGCTTGTGTGGAAGGCACGCCGCTGATACGTAGTTGCCTATATTTGACTATAGGTACCATCATGAAATTATCATTGCCTCTATAGGTAGGTACATCTATCTAGACTCCCTGCATTTCAAAAACTCCTAGAATATTTACTCGAATCATTAAGTACTTTTCGTACTTTAGCGAATATCTGATAATTCAACTATGGATTCATGGACCCCCGCTTACGACTCGTGAACCCCATTTTTTAGTCACGCCAACGTAGACTTCCGTCAAGTCTCCCGGACCCCCAGGGGTCCACGTGGACCACTTTGGGAATCAATGATATAAAGGATCTAATTTTCATCCAAAATGCTTGCGGAAAATCAACATGCATTCCATGAATGAATAATCATAATATGATTTTACGCAGGAGATAATAAGATACGAAGGTTTTACTCTATTTCATCGCATACAGTCATACCTCATACGAGACATTCGGTACGAGACTCTTCGGCCATTCGCCGGAATACGCAGTTTGGATTTGTCGAAAAAAGGTCACATTTGAAATTCCTATACGATTATGAAAAAAAAATGTTTTAAATTATATAGTAAATTGAGAATGTGAAAATCGTTTGGTCAATATTGATTGCAATGGAACAAAATTATATCGAAGATTTTGTTGAAAAGGTAACTATGAATTCACTGATAAGTGGAATATCAAACCCTAAGGTGGTTGCAAGTTGCAACACTGGGAGACCAAGCGGGGGCAACGGTGAACATCCCCAAAAAACAGAAACCACGATTTTAACGATCCTGAAACCTGTTTAAATAGTGCAAAGTATATTAAATCAAAACTATACTGAAAAAACCTTTTGTCTATGCCACACATAGAGTAAGTAATATCCCACAATTAGCTATTTGATGACTTCCAGTACATACGATTGATAATCTGTATAAGAAGGCGGTACTTTATCCTTTTACGGGACACTCGAAAATTTACAGAAAAAAGTGGGAACCACTTCTTTAATGGTTTTTTTTTTTTTTATTTTTATATCATGTAATACACTCTATATATGTTTGTACTGTATACATATTCTGTCTTCCAGCACGTGTTCGTACCTACCTACTATACTAACTTACTAGAGGTAAATCCCTCATAGGTATTACATAGAGTCTGCATCAAGGATTTAAATATTTGCCATTTGAGATACCAAAATTATTCATTTTTTTTATATGAAAATCTTTTTATTAAATCATTGTTTGTAAGATGGTTGATTGTATCAGGTACATAAAAAATATATTCAATAGAGTAGATAGATATGTTATTTATTTATTTATTTTTATGGTTGATTGAGCTGGCAGCAACACTAGTCAAATGTAAACACCCACCTGTAGTTCCTACTAGTATCTTTACAATCCATTGAATTGGTCTGCAACGAGTTTGAATTTTCTTCTCAGCTAGTCTCTTTAGACCTACGTATGTGCCACAGTTCATGTCCTTCTTCAGTTGGTCCATACAGGTATCTCTCGGTCGGCCTCTACCATTTCTGCCTTCAGTCTTGCCCACATATATACCTAATAAGTGTATACTTATTATAATTTGGATAACAAACAACAAAAAACAGTAGGAAAACCAGTTATCGCAATGCAGATTATACTGTATTAACATTAATAATGTCAAAGAGTAAAGCTGTTTTGTTATGAATTCGAAGGATAAAATTGAGGGAGAGAGAAGGGAGATACGAAACAGGATCAATCAGAGGAGGCTCGCGCAGTCACACCTACATATTACTAGCCGTTCATTGGTTGGAATGTTGTTAGTTGTTATTGTTTATTACTGTATACCTAAGCTTTGTCGTATTATTTGTTTACAACATTTAGCTCTATCAAGGACTAAAACGTAATAAAAATTATTTTATGTAAATTCATTCAATATTTATGACCTAGCATAACATGATCACACCACTTTATAATACTTTATTCTAGTGCCTCTATTGGTCAAGTTAGTATTAGGTATATATAATATAGCATACATAATTTACATTTTTCATACTCAACTGTAAACAACAACAGTATTATGGTTTGAAATTATTAATTCGCATAACATTTTATTTTGAATAAATACTTACTTACTTTGTTCATTTTTTACACATTTTTCTGTTAGTCGACTAAGTGTGAAATGACTATATTAAAAAAAATATCAATCTTGTGGTAGCAGTAGCGCAGCATTTTTAACTATTGTCTCTTCGCGCGTCTTATGATAAGGTAATACATTGAAGGACCCACCGACCACCCGGATAGCGCAGAAGTCTGAGGACTTCCATTTATCCGAAATTCCACACTTAACAAATCTTGTCCACAACGGAGGCGCCATAGTGGGCAGCCTGAAGGGCTGGCCGGCCAAACCACCAATCCGCCAAAAACTCCATGTGAAATCTTTTGACTAAACTCCTTCGATGTACCTCTATACGAGAGAAGCAAACAATTATATTTATATGAAACAAAATAAAATAAAAGTATACAAAAACATTCTTAGCCAATTTTACAAACCATACAATAACAATTAAACAGAAAAATAAAATAAGAAAAACAAATTTATATACATATTTGAGCACAAGGCTGAATTGAGGTGTCCAGAAACTTTTCCAAGTATTTGGGTCGGCGAGCACGCGAGTCGCCGATACCGTCATCGCTGCAGAGACGCTTCCCTCCCTAGGGGACATCCCACCCAGACCTAAGACTCTCCACCAAGGGAGACAGGACAGCACAAAAACAAATAAACGAGTTCGCTCGCGACAACCATGATCACACTAGACCAAACCAACCATGTAGCTCTCCAGAGGCCTGAGTCAACAACACACTTTCGTGTCACGTTCCCGCTCCGTTAGCGTTCGGGTGCAGACGATGTTGCAAGCAAGTGTCAATTTCGTTGCTAAGATACACAATAGTTACGAAAATTAACACTTTGGCGCACCATCGTCTGCACCCGAACGCTAGCGGAGCGGGAACGTGACACGATAGTGTGTTGTTGACTCAGGCCTCAGGTGAGCCCGGCTCACGTAAGAGATCCCATCGAGTTACCCAGACATCTGCAATGATTAGGTAATATCAAGACAAGATTAAGATCGTATTAGATTATTGTGTCAAGAGTAACACTACACTGCAGTGATCATTATCCATGAAGGCCGTCAGAAGGCCGTCGTCACTACCTTCTATCTGGGATACAGAAACAGTCCTACAATTAAATTACCTTAGACATCTGTTTTCCTCGTTAATGTTACTCCATACAACTATCTGAGCTGCGGTTTCATGACACCATAAAGTATGCAAATGTGGTTTACTTTGGTGGTTACCGTTTATTGCAGTATTCCTATTTTTATAGGTACCGGCTACAAACTTGTAAATTTTGTATTATATTGGGGTGGATTTGTATGAAGCATGTCAAATATTACGAAGATACCGGGTCAATAATATTTTATTTTTAGAAATCATAATTATTAATAAAAAATTTTATCACAAGAGAGCATCGACCTATTATGAATCCATAAATTAACTTTTAAAATAATGGTCCATAACGCCCAAAACCAAAATCGTTGCTTATTGTAAAAATAACCGATGGTTCCTCACTTTCATATTAAATTAAAAAATATACGAATATCATTGCGAAAAAACTTATGGTTTAATCTCAATTTGCATATATTTTTGATTATTTTATTTGGAGATATTAATTTTTCATTACTTTATAACTATTAAATTTGATTTTTAAAAATAACCTTCATTCTGCGCTTCATACAAATTTGACATTGTTCCTCAACACTTTGACAGCTTTTTTAAGCAAAATGTAAAAATGCCATTATATTTCAACGAAAAAAAGTGTCTAGTTTAATAAAACTATAGTTAATTTCGTTATTTTTCTATTTATTACACTTTTTATTACCACCAAAATAAAAAAAAGCAAAAATATCTGCGTGTTCCTGCGTTATGCACAATTGTGCATAACGATATTTTATATAAAATTCTTTTTCTATTTTGCATAAAACGATATTTTTTTTTTGTTTTAAGTATGCTGTCAACTTTTATTTCTTCATTTAAATACATATAAATATCATTCAAGTGGAAAAAAGACCGCAAAAGCTTATTATATTAGAGGTAGTATAATTAAGACATTTCTTTTTGTATCAAAAAAGGTACATTTCTGGCAAGGAAAATGAGTATATCGCTAAAATAATATATTTAACACTAAGATAATACTCCCAACTTGTATTTAATTATAAAAAACACTAAGAAATTGCGCGAAGTTTCAAGTAAAAAACAAATTCACATTATAAATCACGTGTTTTTTGTTATGCACATAAGGATTTTGTATGTAAAGGACAGTTCACATTGTGGACCGCGTAATTACAACGGTGATAGATATAAATACCACATAATGCATGCACATAAATTTTAAACACTTTTTATTTGAAAAATAAGTTATTTTATTCATAATATATTATATTTTATTCATATTCCTATAGGTATAATATAATATTTTTTTGCCATAGCTGCAATACATCATATATGTAAACTTAATAAGTATACTATGTGATATACCATTGTGCTCTGAACTAAAGTCTAGTTTGAGAGATCTACAGGAGTCTGATAAATAAAAATGTTAATGAACAATAAGGTGACACTGGCACTTGTCTTATTTTTATTCCCTAAATTTTAAATCCGAGCTATAAAAGTTCAATATCTTCAGTAATTTGCGCAAGGTTCCTATATGTACGGGGGCCCCGGCGGTTGTTCTATTTCTCTGTCGTAAAAACAGTTAATTTATTTCTGTGTTAATATAAATATTCTCATAGAATCATTTACTTCATCATTAATTTCTAACTACCTGTGCAGGTACATTGAAAACTTGAATCAAAATTTGGACGAGATGTGAAATTATCGCATTGCCGTGATGTCGATAATTTAGTCATTATTTTCCATATAGGTATACCCACCTATTTTGTTTTATGAGAATTTTTATGCCTGCGGAAGTCTTAGAAGGGTTTTATTTATTATTATTTGTTCACGGCTCGAGTCTTTTACATGTAGAAGATTAACATACATAATTTATATAAGGTAAGTATATGTATAATGGATTAAGACACAGCAAGTTATATTAAAAGTCACCAAAAAAGTAAAAAATAACAATGAAATTGTCTCAGCAATAATAATTATTGATATTAAGAAAAAACATACTGTGCATGTAAACTGCGCTTTATAAATCTTGTGCATAACGACGTGTCTATGGTTTATAAGCAAAGATTTTGGTTTTAGGCGATAAGTGTAGTAAATGATAAAATACTACTATACTATACCATCACGGCATATCCCACAAGTGGGGTAGCCAGCAGATCAGCTGCACGTAAGATTCATGCAAACTGTCATCCAAATGATAAAATATTATTTTTTTATTTATTTATTTATTTTATTCTTTACTGTAGATTGGTTACAATATTACACAATAAAATAGTGTCATAAAAATAACAGTTATACAATTCAATGTACAGAGGGTGATTTTATTTTATTACTGATTGTTTGTTTTTTTCCTGATATCTAAAAAATGTTATCTACATGACAGTTATTTGTACTTGTCGTAAAGCTTGAATACCGTTGAAGCAATGTATGTACAAATGAATTCAAGATATTTTTTTTAAAGTCGTAGGTATAGTTTATATTGTAAAAATATTCCTGGCCTTTTTAAAAGAAGACTCGTTATAATTATTATAAAAATTATATAATATTTTGGAATCTGGATGAGAGTAACTAGCAGTGGTGTGTCTTCCATACATGCCAATAATCTGGCCCTGAGTTTTATAGCGCAAGTATAGAATCAAAAATAGCTTACACAATTTATTATTTCACATAATGTATATAGTATTTAAAATTTCACACGAAACTGTGCGAGTGAAATCGTCCGTTGTTAACATTAGCGCGCCTGAGATAAAAAAAAATAATCAAAATAATAAAGGCTTATGATTGTATGTCGTTGAATGCAGAAGTAGCAGACAGTATAATATATTTGCAGGAATTTGGTAAAAGAAAGCATCCACCTTATTCCCTATAAAGCAGTTCCATCCTCTTCTATTAGCGAACACTTAGGGAAAACGCGGTTGAAATTTGGTATTTCGTCTATAAACTGTTTTCCAATACTTATTATATAAAGAGAATTTTATAGATTTTTGTTCATAGTATTCTTAAAAAGGATAATGTTTTTAAAAAGGATATATTCTTAAAAAGGATTTGTGTTTTTTTTAATGTTGCAAATACATTTCTAAAACTGCATAAGTAATCACGTTTTTAACATGTTGTGACGATTGGTTATGTTGTTTTATTTTTTGACTTAATGCGATAACTCATTTATACCTGTTCTGGTCAGTTTGTATCTTCATTAAAAATTAAACACGGAAATTAAAAAAGTTTTGTAGTATTGTTAAACCCGCACAACCAGCTTTTTATAAAATTCTAGTCTAAATTTACTTACTTTTTTATTTTAAGAAAGGATGCAGAGGTCTTGTTATTTACATAAAATGTTAGTTTTAAATTTTTTGTGCTGTTTTTAATGTATTTGACGTTTGATTCAATAATTTTATAAATAATCTGTAAGCTAAAACACCCCGAAATTAAAGAGAATATAATACAATTACACAACGCAATCGTGAAATCCCTACACAGAAAAAAACTAATAGTCAAAAGATTTCAGTCAACGTACGACAAAATGTTAAAAAGTGTGTTCTCTAATTCCTTTTTACGAGTGAAAAAAAATAATTTTATTGCACAAGAATGACCCATACATTTTTAATATTCCTTTTGAAATAAATAGGTAAGGTTTGCTTTACCGCACGATGCAAAAGAGCCGCCACTGGTTGGATGCATCAGTTTTCGTCCAATCAGCAAAGTTAAGCAATATTGTGGGCGGTCAGTACTTCAATGAGTGACCGTTATATTATGTAATAACGTGGAGTACAATTTGAATGATTTTATTTTATACATTATTTAATAATTAAATTAGGTTTTGGTTTATTATTAAAGTAATATTTATTATCATTAAAATAAATTTTACATTCATACATACATCTTCTTCCCCTTGTCCTAGTTGGGTCGGGGGCCCATTGCGCTTAGGAACCTCCTCCAGAGATCCTTGTCCACCGCTGCTTCTAGGACCTCTGGCCACTCCAAACCAAGCCATTCAACACACAAATTTGACACTTGCCCTTGCCAGCTTCTTCTAGGGCGGCCCACCGGTCTTCTGCCCTCTCCCACAGCCTCCAAAGATCTAAGTGGTAGTCTGTCTTCTGGCATGCGGAGAACGTGACCCAGCCATCGCAACTGCGACCTCTCTATATGCAGTACTGGTTCTACCTTGAGAGCCTCACGAACATACGTATTTCTTATACGGTGGCTCAATGACACACCAGCCACTCCCCTGAGGAACCGCATTTCCGCTGCCTGTAACCTTGATCTCACGTTCTCCGTGAGCATCCAAATCTGGTGTCCATATGTGAGGATAGGGCGGTATATTGTCTTAAATATGGCCATTTTCCTGACCCAACGGACGAAAATAAATTAAAAAAAAAAGTAATTTATCATGTACTTTAAATGAGGGTGGGTTTATCAAGTATTAAAACTCTAGATATGCTACTGGTACCAAGTGAAATATTTGGAGCGTTAAATAATAAATTGTTAAGCACGTTTTATGTTTATTTAATTTTGTTTGCATATGAGATATTTGACATGACTCCATTACAATTTATACATAAGTAATTGCGCTGAATAAAAATCAGATCATTTATACCTACAATGGAAACACCTGTACTGACTGTCATATTGATGGTCGATGTATTTTCATGTGAAACATGAGTGTGCTGTGTTGATATACATTTGCACATAATATATACCTATATGAAATACTCGTTTATTCATATAATAGCCTTTTTGATGATTCATAAGATATTATTTAACAATGAACTGTTATGTTAATCGTCAATAGAATCAAATAATTAGAATATTTACTATTTTTTTTTTATTGTTTAACCGGATTTGGGTGCAGATGACAAAACCAATCAGAAACCTCGATTAGAGAATCATGTCTACACAATGTTGCATTGTGTAGACATGGTTCTCCAATCGAGGTTTCTGATTGGTTTTGTCATCTGCACCCAAATCCGGTTAAACAATAAAAAAATTAGTAAATATTCTATACATTTGTTGCTGACTGGTCGAACTAGCAGCCGATAAAGTATTGAACTTAATTGTTCCGGCGCCATTTAGACGGGAGATCGCGATCTATTTGAGATCTGAAAAATGAGATCCCAAAAAGATGGTTGCTTCTAAGGTTTGCATAAAGCGTCTCTCGATTGGTGGACCTTAAATCGTGGCAGTGAGAATGGTGGAATTGGTGAACGTTGTCCATGGACACCGAAAGTGATCACTTAAACAGGCCTAGAGCCAATTCGTAAGCGTTGGGACACCTTTCTCACTTCTTCCGATTAGATTTTACATAATGTTGCATTGTGTAGACATGGTTCTCCAATCGAGGTTTCTGATTGGTTTTGTCAATAGAATCGTTAAACTCTGTTGTATGAAGTAGGTAATAAGACGTCTCTGGTTAACTCAACACTTGAACTGTTCATTGAATATTTTCATATACATAACAAAACATACCTACATAATATGGACAATTTACACAAATCTGACGAGTGACGATACTCTTTGTGTCACACCGTTCGCCTTACCATTCCCACCAGGCAAAAATTAAAAAGCAGGCTATTTTACTTAGCTTTCTCGTTATTTATATAAAGCCGCCATAATTTTTATATAGAACAACTCAAATAAGTCATGACATGAATATTGCATAGGTACATGTTAATCACACCTGTTGGCTGTTGATTCAAGAGAGGCAATTCCAATTACTAGAGCAGACGCAAATACACCAGTGAATATTATAATAATTAGGTAAGTGTAAAACACTTTGAGTCATTTGTGTGGATATTTTATTCTTGCAAATTCATTGGAAGACTGTTTAAATACATATACCTACCTACCTAATAATAGGAATATTTACAGCATCACTATGTTGTATCTGTTACGATTGTATGACTAGTGTTGTGAAACAATTGCTTAAAAATAATATTATCCTGAGAATTATATTACTTGACCAGTTGTAATCGTACACAGTAACTAAATTATTGTTTTCATAGAACTTACATTTTGATTCATCTTATTCTTGTTTGACACATTCTTGTGCAAACACCACGTTATTTGTGAGTACAGTGTTGATATTTTTAAATTCATCTCAGTTTTTATGTCAGTTGGTGATTTATACTGAGCGTTATATGTTGGTATTATAATTATTATTGTCTATTCAAGCGAATATTGTACGTAATGACAAATATTTATTTAATCATAATTATTACAATAATAAATATACGTATTAAATATCTATAGCTGAGAACAAAAATTATATACCTGAAATATAAAAAATAAATTTATAATAGAACAAGTGTCAGTGTCGCTTTGTTTTTTACTGATATTCGTATACATCAGACTCCAATGAGATTCCTCACATTAGACATTATCTATAATGATCTAGGGTCCCGCTTAAACTGTATGGCATCATTGCGTGGCAGTTGTAGCTTTTGGTGTCCACCAGATTAGAAGAGATTAAAAATGCAATAAAGATGAAGTTGCATTTTTTAGTAAATTCCTACTTATTATGTATTACATTTATATTATGGCACCCCTATAGCAGATATTCCTACCTCCATACGATCAGTATTCGTAGTCAGAACATAATATGTATTTCTTTATACTGAACTAATTCCTACTTATTATGTATTACATTTATATTATGGCACCCCTATAGCAGACATTCCTACCTCCATACGATCAGTATTCGTAGTCAGAACATAATATTTTTTATACTGAACTAATTCCTACTTATTATGTATAACATTTATATTATGGCACCCCTATAGCAGACATTCCTACCTCCATACGATCAGTATTCGTAGTCAGAACATAATATTTCTTTATACTGAACTAATTCCTACTTATTATGTATTACATTTATATTATGGCACCCCTATAGCAGACATTCCTACCTCCATACGATCAGTATTCGTAGTCAGAACATAATATTTCTTTATACTGAACTAATTCCTACTTATTATGTATTACATTTATATTATGGCACCCCTATAGCAGACATTCCTACCTCCATACGATCAGTATTCGTAGTCAGAACATAATATTTCTTTATACTGAACTAATTCCTACTTATTATGTATTACATTTATATTATGGCACCCCTATAGCAGACATTCCTACCTCCATACGATCAGTATTCGTAGTCAGAACATAATATTTCTTTATACTGAACTAATTCCTACTTATTATGTATTACATTTATATTATGGCACCCCTATAGCAGACATTCCTACCTCCATACGATCAGTATTCGTAGTCAGAACATAATATTTCTTTATACTGAACTAATTTCAAAGTGGAAGTCATAACTAATAGGTACGATAATACTAAAATTTAATGCTATGGAAACTTGTTTGTAACGATATAGCTAAATTTAATGCTATGGAAACTTGTTTGTAACGCTATAGCTAAATTTAATGCTATGGAAACTTGTTTGTAACGATATAGCTAAATTTAATGCTATGGAAACTTGTTTGTAACGATATAGCTAAATTTAATGCTATGGAAACTTGTTTGTAACGATATAGCATGCTCGCTGATGGTAAAAGTACCTGAAATTTGTGACTAAAATTAAATTTTGACGTTCGAGAATTTTCAGAATGGCAAGCTACTATAAAAATAATATAACTATGAAAGATGATTTAAATATGCAATGAGATTCATAAACAATTAAGCATTTTCCAATAAGCAGGTATCTGAGTAGGTACCAGTCGCGTGCCTGCCATACATGCAAAAAAGCACCGCATGCCCATAGAATCTATGAAGAAAATATTGAAATCATCAAAAACTAATTTGAATTCGCCGCCAAACATTTCGTCGCAAAGAAAACGATCGTCCGTTCGTTGATCATTGCACAAAAATATACGCAGCAAATATACAATTTTTGTAAGTTTTAGAATTTTTATCAAAAGCGCGTATCTACTAAATTTATGAAAGTGCGCATACAATCGATACGTTTAGAGGGTTACGCCCGGGAATTCCCGGGAAAACCCGCTAATTTTTATTTCCCGTTTCCCGGGAAAAAAACGAATCCTTTCCCGGGAAAAATACAAATTATTAGTCATGCAGATTGCCATACCGATACCGAAATCTTTGTTTAGTTAACTGTAATAGTCGTGATAAGCTTGTAGAAACTGACGAATATTTTGATATGAAAATATGAAAAATAATATTAATTACCAATATAAGTGTTATACTTTAAAAAAAAAACTTAATTATAGCTTCAATGTATTCGTTTGAAAGAAGCATAATTATTCTAAATATAATTCGAAATCGGAGGTGTGTTTGGCCGACAATGTATAAGAATCCTACAATTTTTCATGATTTTTTTTTTACATATTTCGAAAAGTTAGATAGTTTTTAAAAATATTAGTGCAGCTAACTGTCATTTTTTTTGTTTTATTCATGGATATTAACCGATATAAAAAATCTTTTTTTGTCGAAATTTCTCATTTTTTAAAGTCAAAAATCTTTCAAAAGCTTTGCCAAAATCCATACCATTTTTTTGCTTGATAGGATGATCAAAAATTAAAAGTTTATATATTTTGTAAACAATTTTTATTTTGATATAACATAGAGTACCTAAATAAATCTCGTCAGTCAGCTATTTAGTTTTTTTTAAGCAAATTACTTATATTGGTAACAAAAATTTGATTTTTTTTTATCAAATCAAAATGTTTGCAAGGGTCAACAAGTTATGAGAGTTTTTATACCAAATTTGTTGAAAATTGAATATTTATAAATATAATAATGAATTTCCCGGGATTCCCGGGAAATTCATTTTAAAATTTCCCGTTTCCCGGGAACAAAAATAATCCGGGAAAAGATACCCTCTAGATACGTTATTTTGACTTTTTTTAATAAAATCCGATAATTTACCGTAATAGCTAAATTAATGTAATAGTTAATTTTTGCTTTATACGGAGCGTTTTGTCTCACTAACACACACTCAAATTTTAGTGTGTGAATACGTAGTAGGCAATAACGCACCATACATGTGTAGTTGTGTATGTTTGGTTGGATGTGTGCGATTTTAAGGGACAAAATAAGCAATGCATCTATAAGAACGTTTGGGTGCATAGCGTACCTATATGAGTATGTTTTATTTGTATTGTGTGATGATTGTGCGAGTCGTATCGCAACGTAATACCAATAAATTTTTGAAGGTAGGTGCTACGTGCAACCGCTGGTATAGTTTTTAGACTCGAAACGTTTTTCATAAAGGATTAATTAATATTTTGATGGATGCGCGAGATAAAATAAATTGTGTAATAGGTAATTACGACATTTAACTTTAAAGTTACATACTTAAAAATTGTATTTATTTGTATCGCAGACTTCTTGTATTTTATTTATTTATACTAAGGACTCCTCCATGAAGTCTTTGGCAAACAAAAAATTTCCTACTCAAGTTTTCAAGTGTCTTTTAAGAGATATCGCATATAAACCATTTAATATCTTAAATTCAGCAAAGGGGTTTGTCAACCATTCTGGATATCTTATATATTCCATTTATTTATTATAACTAATGTAAGACCAACATGAAAAGCCTAGTCCCGTCTCCGATATATATATATTATATTATTCTCAAGGACATCCACCCGTTTGCGAGTGAAATAGTATATTTGTACAAAGCATGCCCGATGTGAAAAGCCTAGTCCCGCCACTGGTAGGTACTTATATTTCCACGCACTTTTTTTTCTTTTTTTGAACAAGGTTCATCTTGAAGCAAACTATTCTTGATTCTTCTTGTTCAATTTCTGAGGTATCTTTTAAGAACACAAGGATAGAGCACGGACGTACCACCAACTAAAAATATTTCACTAAAAATTCTGATACCTATAGATATTTTTTATGTTATATTATTTACGTACGGACATAGTACAGTACATACCAACAAGTGATTATTTTATTTTTCTTTATATAGATATTTGCGGTTTCACATTTCATATTTTTAAAATAAAAGGATTAGGTATAATCAAGTTTTTTCAATAATAAGAATAATGTGTTACTTTTTAATCTGGTTCGCCTTTTCAGAGATCTTGGGACATATTGAACAAGTTTTTCTTACATTTGACGGTACTTTCTGGTTTGTTTCCGAAGGAGGATCAGGCAAATACTTCGGTCTGATCACTCTCTCTATTGTACTACGCCTCTCAGTAATCTACTATTATAAACACGTAGCTTTAGGTGAGGTAGGATTAAAAAAATGAGTTGGCAGCTTCTCCACGTGGAATGCGGATTATATTATGCAATGGGATCCTTGATGACTTCGTAGGTTCTTGAGATGACCACTTGAACCTGTTTTTCCCATAATATACACGTCTCTCTGTACTTTACTGAAAAAATACGTTAACACCGATATGACGTCTATATGACAACGGGGGGCACGTACAAAACACACCACCATTCCTGCGAGAACGCAACTAGCATTGACTGTTGGGATGTGATATTTGAGGAAGGTACACGGAGATTCACGGGGATTCCTTTCCCGCTGTCGGAAATATAGCGAATATTAAAAACATGGGGTCTATTAGACGGGCACCTCAGCGTTTATAGGTTAAGGCAGCCGGTCCAAAAAATACAAATATATATTATATACAAATGCAAACAAATATACATCAGATATTTACAAAAAAAAACAAATAGGTAGGTGTATATAAGATGTTTTTATTTTAGAGTAGATAGAAAACCAAGAAACATTTCTATAAAAATCTTACTTTAATCTTTTTGTTTTAGTATAAAGCTAAACAAACAACTAGCACGTAGAAAACACGAAGCTGTAAGCTAATTTTAAGTCTACATTCTTAAATTAGAGAGTTGGTGGATATTTTTTGAAACGTAGATATTTGGGTTTTTGTTATAGATCTGGAGTCTCCTGGATAAAAGAATATTAAAAGTTGTATTTAATATCAGGAACGATTTTGTCAAGGGGTACCCTTCAGGTGAACCTTAGCCCTTCCATAAAAAGAATTTGCATGAATAGTCTGGATGACATAGAAACTGACACATTTTGAAACATTCGTGAGTGAGGGAAGGTGCAACTCTTAATTAATATGAGACTTTTATTGTGATATGAAAGTGTCCAACAGATCTTATAAACGGATAATCTAATGCTTTCAACGTTACAAAATACACATGTGATGTGATGAATCTAGTAGGTAATCCGGAAACAAGAGTAAAAGTGATGTCATACGTACAAATAGTGTGGAAAATTTTAGCGCCTACCGTTGCAATTTTCATGGCTCCATGTTGACAAACGATGAATAACGTGTGTACCCAATACAATACTTAATTTAGATAGCACACCGCTGTAGGTATACCTACTCGAGTGTTGACGAAATATTGTCAAGTCGGGCTATATGGATGGAAACAAATGTGAAATAACATACTTATCTTCAAATATTTTGTTATAAAATATGCTCACATTGTTTTATACATAGATACTATATACGCTTAGGTACATTTTATTTCTATGTGTATCAGATAATTAATTAAAACTTGGTCATCATAATTACATGTTCATAAAAACTTAACTAGATTCTTCCAGTTTAATCTCTAAAAAGTACTGCGACTTAATTATATCTGTACAGACTACAGGTACACAATATATTAGTTGAGTAACATATTAGATAGTAATGTGTAAAATGTAATAAATACTGAAAGGAATATAATATATAATATGTGTATTTGTATATGTAATTATATCTGTACAGACTACAGGTACACAATATATTAGTTGAGTAGGTAACATATTAGATAGTAATGTGTAAAATGTAATAAATACTGAAAGGAATATAATATGTGTATTTGTATATGTAATTATATCTGTACAGACTACAGGTACACAATATATTAGTTGAGTAACATATTAGATAGTAATGTGTAAAATGTAATAAATACAGAAAGGAATATAATATATAATATGTGTATTTGTATATGTAACTAGCTTA
>OX388306.1:24418876-24467541 GCA_947579605.1 Athripsodes cinereus | reverse complement strand
TTTATACAATACTAGCTTAAATACCCTGCGTTGCATGGGAATCATGTATAAAATTGAAAAAACAGTAAGTATGTGTAATTAAAAATTATTTTATTTAGGCAGCAATATTTTAATGTATCAACTTTATACACAGAGTAACATTAAAGTAGGAAACAGATAATAGAATATGTAAGAATGACTAAACAGTATATATATAATTATGACAATGTACCTAAATTACATACAAACATCACGCCGCTTCCTTCGCGGGGTAGGCAGAAAGGATCGAGTGCCACTTCCTTCTGTCCTTGCATACATCTTTCGCTTCCGTCACTGTCATACAATTTCTAATGCATGCTCTCCTGTTCAACGTGCTCAACACGTGACCGTCCTGTAGGATTTGATTTAAATGATCTTGCCATTTGATATTCAGCCGTCCACGTCTCCGAGCACCATTCCTCTCAGCCAAATATATCTTCTTGGTCGTTCCGTCCTCATTCATTCTTTCTACATGCCCAAACCATCGTTACTTATTTAAATTCATCCTTGTAACTATACCAACTTTCATTCCACATTCCTTTTGTATGTCATCTCAGCAACCAATTTCTCATAATTTTACCACACATCCTTCTCAACAATTTTATTTCTACTGCATTTATGCCACTTTCATCCTTCATAAATGGTTAAAGAAGGATGAGAATGGCATAAATGTAGTAGAAATGAGATTGTTGACATGGGTTCACGTCTCACTTGCATACACGAGTGTTGGCACTAAGATAGCAGAGTGCACCATCCTTTTAGCTGTAGTAGATATGTTTCTATTTGCAATTGGTCGAACTGCACCATTTACCTCATTGCCAGCAATTTTTCTCCTTTCAATATCGCTTTCACACTTCCCATCTCTCGTGAACAAACTACTGAAGTATGTACACACATTCGTCAACTTGCTCTAACACTTCCTTGTCAATGTATAATACATATTTAAAAAAAAAACATATTTATAAAAAAAATATGTTTGTACAATAATTAGGAAATAACTGCAAAACAAATAAACTAAATTTCTCAATAAGGGATATAATAATAACACAAAATGTTAAAAACTAATTTATTTATTATATTTACAAAATATAAACATTATTTTACTAATGGTTTTCTAATATTCCTATTTATTTGCAATTATAAACATACCACATATCGTATTTTAAGTACAACTTATACCATAGCAATATGAACTTATGATTAATTAATTAATAAAAATTATGCAAATGTTAAACTAACAGAAAATGCCAATAAATTTATTGAATATACACATAATCATGCGAAGATGAATGTTCTTCATTTAAAATATCCATACCTTTTTATTACCATTTTACGTTTGTTCTTTCAAAACAAAAATCATATTTAGATCTATTAGTAACAAATAAAAAAATAATTTAAAGTTTTACGTGTTACTTTATCGAAAGAATTGGTCTTCCACTCTTCCGAGTGTTCTGTAAAAGGCAGGAGTTCAAAAAAATTAAGACTTTTACATCTTAAGCTAAACGATGAGGTTTGCCATCCATCCTGAATGTTTTTCTTTTTTGTTGGCACGGAGAAGACGGTTGCATTTTTATTACATGCAGCTGATTTGCTAGCTACCCTACGTGTGGGATATGCCGTGATGGTATAGCAGTAGTAGTAATAGTACTTATTAACAAATAATGATTAATAAACAGAACTGTTCTAACATATTCAAATAGCTATTCCTCTAGAGACTGAGAGAATAATTTATTATTTATTTATTTTTAAAACCTTTAAATTTCATGTCTGTTAAGTGAAATAAAATAAAAATATCAAAATATACCTCATTTTTTTACACAACAAATATAGTAAAAAACATTTACAACAAAACAAAAAAATATGCCAAAGAAAATATATAACACATGAGTTCATACATTATAAATGATTCACATATCAGCTTGAAACAACTTTTTCTTAAGAATAATGTTATCATATTCTGTTCATATTATGATGTCAATACAAAAATTATAAAAAAAACAATGTGTAAAATAGCAAATCTAGTGAATCAATGTAGAAATAATTATAAGTCATTGTCAAACTCTTGACTAAGTTAGTCGAAACCAGGTTACTACATATATTATTAAATACAGTAAACCTCCAATTAGTTTGTTTATTTACCTTAATCAATAGGGAGTTTTACACAATAAACTCAATCAATAAATAATTATAATCTGTTATATTTTTGGGAAGAAAGATAGAGACACACATCCTGGTGCAACAACAGTTTATTAACACAACAATATTTTACATGATGAAGAAAGTTGTTCCTTTTACACAATTGCAACAATACATAATCCAAAGACAATAAAGTGATCAAGGGGTCCGGGGTTCGATCCCAGGTGCCGGCAAACTCCCCTTTCACGACACAAGCTTTTAGCTTACTGTGAAAGGTGTATAAGGTTGTATTTGGGTTTATAACAAAACCCAGATATATCTTTTTTAAAAAAAAAAAAAAAATAATATAAATTTACATAATATTACCAACACGCCTCCTTAAATTTATATTCTTTATTCTACAATACCATATCTTAGCTTATAACAACTATTTAATTTAAATTCCAAAATACATCACAATAATTCAAACAATGTTCATCATTTCTCTAAACTTCATAAACTTACTTTTACCTAAAGCTTTTGTAAATATATCTGCAATATTTTCATCAGTATTTACTTTAATCACATCAATAATTCCATCAACATAACATTCATTTACAAAGTGATAATGTACCTCAATATGTTTTGAGTTCTTAGTAAAATTTCCATATTATGCTATAGCTAAAGCTCCTAAATTATCTTCATATATATTAATTGGTTTTTCTATATTAATATCAAATATTTGCAACAAACTCTTTATAAATTTTATTTCACTAACTGCCTCGGACAACGCTACATATTCAGCAAATGTAGAAGATTTTGTAACACTACCTACTTTGTTTCTTAGATTTCCAATATATAACATTACCATACAATCTTATAATATAACCCGTAGTAGACTTTCTATCAATATTATCACCTGCCCAATCTGCATCTACAAAACAATCTAATATTTCAACATTTTCTTTACTCTTATAGATTAACTTTAAATTCTTAGTACAATACAAATATTTCAAAATTCTTAAGGCATATTTGAAATGAGTTTCATTATAACAATTTTGAAATCTGCTTAAGTAATTAACACTAAAACTAATATCTGGTCTAGTTCCACAACTTATATACAATAATGAACCAATTAAATTTCTATACTTAATATCATTAACACTACTATTGTCACTTACTTCTAATTTTAAATTTATTTCCATAGGGGTAGTAATCCATTTTGCATTCTCTATATTATATTTCTTTGCAAGAGATTCTATATAATTAGTTTGACTTAGTAGCATTTCTTTGTTTACAGTATCATAATCAATTACAATTCCAACATAATTTTTAACCTGACCTAAGTCCTTCATCTTAAATCTATTAGCTAACAAACTCTTAACATAATCTATTTTATCTTTATTCTTACAACATATTAACAAATCATCAACAAACAAAATAAGATAAATCTTGTCATCACCATCTATCTTAACATATAAACAATAATCATATTCACTTCTTTTAAACTCTAAAGTATTTATAAATTCATTAAAACAATCATACCATGCTCTTGGACTTTCTCTCAATCCATACACTCTATCTGTACCATCTCCATATCCTTTTGGTTGTTTAACATAAACCTCTGACGTTACTTTTCCATTTAAAAAAGCTGTTTCTGCATCCATTTGTTCCACATATAAACCTTCTTTACAACAATATGATAATAATATTTTCAATGTTTGCAATCAGAATGGTATTGTGCACAAGCAATTTTGTCACGTTTGACACGTTGCTAGTTCTTCCAATAATTGGATATATTTATATCTCATAAATAAAAAAAACATTTAATTATCACATATGATTTATACACACTTACACATACACACCATCATGCCACTTCTTTGCGGGGTAGGCAGAAAGAATTGAACGCCACTTCCTTCTATTCTTGCATATATCTTTCACTTTTGTTAGTGTTATAAAATTCCTCATGCATGTTCTCCTTTTCAATGTACTCAACACATGGCCGTCCTGTAATTTTGCTTTAGATGATCTTGCCATTTGATCCTCGGCCTTCCACATCTCCGAGTTTTTATTGAGTTTAATAATAAAGATTCTTCTTTCTGTACCATCTTAAGTTGCCCCAATTGCAAGCACTTACTTAAACAAATACTTCTCTATCTCCACTTCTTGGATGTTTGTCCAGTCTCAGATGTTAGATTTGTCCATCTTCTGCTAACATCACTTATTACACAGATAATATTGTAATTCATTAATTTTGTCATTGAAATAAATAATCAGTCACATCTGTAAAAGAATATTATATATTATAAAATACATTTTAGATAACTCTCTAATACAGATTTTATGAAAATTATTGTTCGTTTAGTGAAAGTTCACTTATAACAATCTTGGTACATTTTATTAGATTATTAAAATATAATCCAAAAGGATTCATAATTATTTATTCCTATTAACTGGTTTCATTTTCTTGTTATATATAGATATAAATATGGATGAAATGTATGTATTAAGTGCCTTATAAATTAAGTTTGTATAAAACACTGTAATGGTATTTGGCCTTATTTTTTTTTCTTCTATGATTTAAGTTACTTATATAGGTATGTATTATGTGCTGTTGTATTTCAATTAACAAATAAATAAACTATAACCTTTATTAAAATGATACAATTCTCTCAATATTCTCATAGAAGCACAAGGCAGAAACCAGATTCCTTTTCCTAGCCCTCAAATGTCCTTATCATGGAAATGAAAATAGGTAGTTGTCGTACTATTTATGATTTCTTGAACATCAAAAACGTTCTTATCAATAGTTTATTGTTGTGCACTTTGTATTATTTCTGTAAAAAGGTTAAAACAAACATAGTTTTAGTATTTAGTTCGATACTAAATATCTAAGTATCTTTTTATAAATTACTCACTAATGTCGCATCTACAAACTTAATATTTTTAATATCAATATATATCATGGTATTTCGTTGTCTAGCTTCAACATAAAAAAACACATCACTTCAGAATAATTAATTGTATAGTTTCAGTTTGTGAGTACTTCATATTTCAAGTAATGTTTTAAAATAAAACTGACACAATAAGTAACAAAAATGTTATACTTTATTGTGTTTTGAAAACATAACCTCAAATCATAATGTCGTTTTTATAATGTCGCATCAACTTAATATTATCAATATCAATTAAATAATACCACAGTTTTTTCGAATAGCTAGCTCCAACATAAATAGTAAAATACTTCAGAATGTAATTGTGTAATATCAGTTTATAATTTGAGTTGTTTATAAACAAAACTAACTCCTGTAACAAATGTTATATTTACTTGTGTTTTTAAGGCATAACCTCAAACATTTCTTCGTAGAAACTAACGTATCATATTACTTAGTTCATTTTATCTATTGATTTTATATGAATGTGTACATAAACATTATTATTACCTTTCATTTAGTCCAAAAATATTTGTTATAGTGTTCACTTTGCTTTATTCATTATGTACATAATATTGTGTGAAAGGCACCACTCACATTTGTATATAATATAATGTACCATATTTTATTATCATACTATGAAGTTTATTATTTTATAAAATGTAGTAGTTAAACAAATAATTCTGTACGGAACGCAGACTTTACGAAATAGACATGTCGCGTGTCGCGTCTTTCTTTTGTCAAAATATATCGTCGGCGTCAAGGAAAAAGTCACCAACTAACAAAACTAAAATTATGAGATACAGGCATTTTATTAATTTTCAATAATTGAAATTTCGATAACTTGAAAACTATAACCGATAGAGTAAAACAGTATTTTTTAATGTTCTTAACATATATTTTCCTATATCAAACAACTTAAAATCTGGATTAATTAATAGAAAAAAATCAAGAAAATCAGTTTTTTGTATTTGGTTGGTTTTTTAATACTCATTCCTTACATAGGGTAATACAGTTGGTGATTTTTTAAATTGATTAATAATCATTATAAAACTGAATAGGAACCATAGAAACTCATTATTTTTATTATAAAGTTAAGAAAATTTTATGTTTATATACCAAATAAAATAATAATAATACAATGTTGATACTGATACAATGTAAATACTAACAATCCAGGAAACAAAAAGAAATTCCATCAAATGGACTAATTTATTGATAGCATGTGATTTTTGTACCGTTTATTATTTTTGTGTTTTTTACTTGCCTGAATGTGCACAAATTTTGAATAAATAAAATGGAAATACCAAAAAAAAAATACAATTCACATACTTTGGTGACTTTATCCTTATCGCAAATATTCGTATTTGATAGTTGGTGAGTTAATGTGTTTTTCATTTCTATGGTAATATGTACTCCTATAATTTTGGGGAATTTTTCCTAAATAAAGCATGAAAAAACAAATTTGCTAGTATAAATAACTCAATTTCAACAAAAATTGTATTTGGTGAGTTTTTCCTTGACGCCGACGATATGGCGTCGTTTCCAATATGTCAAATTATCGAGCGACGTGATTGGCCGACGTAGAATATTTATAAAACATTCAAAAAGTGATTGGCTGAATCTAAACAGCCGATGTTGCCGTTAACAAAAAATAATGTTTTTTCGTTTCTTGAATCTTCATGTAACACGTTCAATTTATTTAAATATTGGTTAATTCGCGTAAAACATGTTTCAAAAGTATTAAAAAAAACACAAATTAAACTATTTTATGTAACATACATTTATAATGATACATTTACTCGAAATACATTATCGATATTTTCTTAATTAATTTTAGTATGGCAATATAATATGGTACACAATTTTGGCGGTAAAGAATATTTTCTTACCCTTTCAAACTGACGTAAAAAACGTATTTTTTATCTCATTCACACTTTTTTTTTTACACTCTTTTTTGCTGTTTTTCTCGCTCCTCAAAAAGAAAGTACGGCATTTAGTGGGTTTTTATTTAACATATATACCTCATCTTGTAATGGTCAGGTCAATGGAACGCAAATTCCTTGAAATGGGAGAGTATAGCCCGGTCTTCGTTAGTATGGAAATTCAAAAATCATTTTTATAAGATATAAGGATTATATCTGTACAGACTACAGGTACACAATATATTAGTTGAGTAACATATTAGATAGTAATGTGTAAAATGTAATAAATACTGAAAGGAATATAATGTGTATTTGTATATGTAATTATATCTGTACAGACTACAGGTACACAATATATTAGTTGAGTAACATATTAGATAGTAATGTGTAAAATGTAATAAATACAGAAAGGAATATAATATATAATATGTGTATTTGAGTGTCAATGATTTATATTTCCATACAGTTTTATTGATTAATTGAGGAAACAGAAATGACACAATGCAAATATCTACATGTCGACTAGATTATAATGTACCTAACTACGAAAACCATGCATAATATACATATACCTACTCCTGTTTATATTTATTGTATTGATTTAATTACATATATACAATATAATATATAGTACAGTATAGTGACATTGACATTTAATCCAAATGTACAGTAAGTTAGTATACATGGTTGTATTGTATCATTATGGGAACACGGTGTAAGAAGAATATTATTATGTTTTAGGAATTCGCGCCGTTTCCGAGACAGCAACAAAGTTATAAAGATACCTATATATAGATATTTACATAATTATAATAACCTTATTACGGATAGGTACCTACTAAAACATTGTAGCCAGTGATGAGAAGTTCGTATCTTAGAAGGCAGATAAAGTATGACAACAATACAAAAAAGGAGAACCAGGAAATGCTACACGTTAAACGCTCTTACTTTTAATATTCAACCTACGCGCATACCTATATAAATAAATATCTAAATATTATTATTGTTTTACTGTAAATATCATTATTTCTAGAAGAAATCAATAAAGTAAAATTTCACATACATACCTATGATGTGAGTAGGTACTTAGTATAATATTAGGTATATGTACTGTGATTACTATCAAATATCGTTACTATTACTGTAGGTATGTACATAGGTACTTACCTACATTGAACAACGAATGACAAGTAGCTATACCTATCCTTCTTTTTCTTCGATGGCCTTACAGCTCATATCGAGCCTTGGCCTCCATCAGCCCTCGCCTCCAACTCCTCCTGTCTCTCACTGCGGTTTTCCAGTCTATCACCTGTAGTAGTTGGTTTGAGTCTTTCTTCACTTCATCCTCCTATCTCAGCCTAGGTCTGCCAACTCTTCTTTTCCCACGCGGATGTCCCTCAAGTACCTATTATAATATTATAGTAATATTGAATAATACGTACATAACGTAGGTGCTGGACTATATTATTATTTTGCTGGACTAGATTGCCTCCAGGCATCAAACGTACGCCTATTGCATGTATATTTTATTATAACAGTAAAGCGTTTATTTTCTATCCTCACGCCGTATCCCATGTGGGGTAGGCAGAGAGGAAGGAACGCCATTTAGATTTATTTTCCGCTTCTTCTACATTCATATAATTTCTGATACACGCACACCAATTTCTCTAACTAACTAATTTCTCTAACAGGGCCGTTCTTGAGAATTTGATACACATTATCAAGCCACTTGGTTCTCGGACGCCCACGCTTCCTCACACCTAGTGTTGTGGAATTCTCAAGAAATAATTTTTCGAGAAATTTCTCGAAGTAGAGAATTTTCGGAGAATTTTTTTTTATTTAACAGTAGGTACCTATAATAATAATAAATACTTTATTCAATCAATCAATAACAATGTATACAAATGTTGAGACAATTTATCACCAATATGGCTACAATTAATTATGGAAACAAAAAAATGTTAGGTACCTACATAGAAAAAAGTGCTAATAACTGATGAAAAATCTTGATGTTTAACACCCCACATGCCCATATTTAAATTTAAAAAAAATTGCAGGGACGTACATGGAAAAAAGTGTGAATAACCTCTGATTTGGGCCTTAATCAGCCCCACAATTTTTTGGATCAATCAGGTTGGCTGCGAAGTGTACTGGGCGAAAGGTCATAATACCACTAAGAAAAATTATGGAGAGAAATTTCTCTTCCATCAGAGGAGAAATTCTCGCATAATTTCTCGTTCTTGAGAAATTTATTTGGAGAATTTTCTCTTCTCACATCACTACTCACACCCCTTCGATCAGAAAGGTATATTCTCTTTGGCATCTTATCCTCATCTATTTTTTCCATAGTAACCAGAGTTTATTATTATTGTAACAATATTTATATGCACACGGTATTACAATTCAATATAAGTAATGAATCTTTATTATGTGGACCCATATTATTATTGTTCTTATCAACTTTGACTATTTTGATTGATTATTATTTGACTGATGAATTTAATTAATGTTGTTCTAGTATTTTATTTTTATATTGAATTTTAATATTGTTTATAATCCCGTATGATGATTTCTTGATGACTTTTTTATAATAAAAACTCTTTTGTTAATAATATTGTTTTAAATCTTTTATATTATTGCATTTAATTGCTATTTTTGTATTTTTCATTATTTTTTTTAAAACTATTTAAATTGTCTGTATTCTGATTAGTTGTTTATAATTTATTATTATTTTTAAAAAGATATCTAGGTTTTGTTTGTTATAAATCCAAATACAACCTGATACACCTTTCACATTAATTTGAATTAATTATATGTATATACTTATTATTTAGAAAAGAAAGAAACTATTATTGAATCTTCAATTCTTTTTTTTTAATCTTATTTGTTTGATTGTTGGTAATTCTTTTTGTTTTTCGATGTTAATTCATGATTTTATAATCCTTGAATTGTGTATAATATGTGAATTTGCATTGTGTATATTTCTGTACGCTCACGCCGTATGCAATTATAAGATAAAAATAAAAAATAAAATAATATTATTGTAATCTACTCGCACAATGTGAATAAGTATACAAAGTAGGTACCTACCTAATACGAGTACCTGTGTAGAAATTTCAAAGTGGTGATGAGGTAGGTATGTACCTACTTATAACTTATCTAGGTAACTATATAGGAATTAGTACCTATTTGTAAACATCATTAGTTACATTCCATTTCGTAGGTATATAATATAATTATTATGCTCTATGATAAATATGTATCAGTATAAGTATTTTTTTATTGACTCATCATCAGCTGCAAAATATACCAACCTACATAATAGGTATGTATCTATAAAAGGCTACGGGAAATGCAATTTAAAAATATAAATTATACCTAATAAATTCATTACCTCAAAACAGACTTAAGTTTAGTGAAGCAGTAAATTCCATTTGCTGTTATTATTTTAAGAATATATGAATTTAGATTTAATGTTAAATAACGTTTCGTTAATATATTTTTGTATAGGATAAGTATTTACATTTCTGGAAATAAATAAATAAAATATATTTAGCTAACGCATTTAATGCGTTTCTGTTTGGCAATATTTTCATCTATACTATTTACTAACTCAGCCAGTTCACGAACTGACTTTAACATATTTTTAACCAAATCGCTTGGCATATCAAGTCAATATTAAGATAATATTTAAATCGTGAAACATCCACGGGTAAGGGAGGGTACAACGATAAGTGTGAATGTGTATATTTAGTATAACGTTGAACAGAGGGCTATTACGAGTAGAGGTGGGAATAACTGTTATTTCAAAATAACTGTGCGGGACGGAGTCCGACTCAGACTGCCCAGGCCACAAGTGAACTGTATCTCCGGTTGGTGTGGAGTCGGGGGTGAGTGAGGGGGCCGCGGGTACCCACACACGGGCCTCGATGTATCTCTGCCTATATCCGGTGCGTCGTTGTTGAGGTGACTCAGCTGCCGTTACCCTCAACAACACGTCGGAGACTCCCTTCGTTCGTCGACCTGGGGATGTTCACTTCCACCGGGCACGACTCCGTCGTAACACCTAGGCGCAGCTAACCCGTGTACTCGCAAGCACTCACTACCGGGCAATGATCCCGATAGCGCTGACTGTATTGAGGACACAAGAAGCTACACGGCGGCGTATTGACGAAGAAGTACTCGGCTCACGGTAACCACCTCAGTGCCAATTCACTTGGAAGCTCGTCTGTGCAGGGAAGGTGTAGGACAGCTGAAGCCAAAGTTCCAATCCAGTGTAGTGGTCAGCAGTGGTAGTCCAATCCAGTCCAGTCCAAGAGAGCAGTTGAGGTAGTCAGTAGTAAAAGCCAGGTTGATTGTTCCGAAGAGAGTAGTTTTATTTAGTGAAATGTATTACTTATAGGGCTTTAGCACACCTCCGCCGCGAAATAGCGAAAGCGAAACCGCTGAGCGGAGTCGTAGTAGCGAAACCGCTTTTAGCTAGTACATTTGCGCGGAACGCGAACAGCGAAATCGTGATACCGAATAAACACTATTACGTACGCAGTAGTGTGTAATTAGTGGAACTAAATTGCATATTCCAAAGTAATTATCCGATATTGGCCGAATAATAAATATTGAACTATAATCTATCTATACCAGCACGGCTTTCCCACAAGTTAATTACATGCAGTTGGTCTACTGACTATCCCACTTTATCTATCTATACCATCACGGCTTTCCCACAAGTTTATTACATGCAGTTGGTCTACTGACTATCCCACTTTATCTATCTATACCATCACGGCTTTCCCACAAGTTTATTACATGCAGTTGGTCTACTGACTATCCCACTTTATCTATCTATACCATCACGGCTTTCCCACAAGTTTATTACATGCAGTTGGTCAACTGACTATCCCACTTTATCTATCTATACCATCACGGCTTTCCCACAAGTTTATTACAAACAGTTGGTCTACTGACTATCCCACTTTATCTATCTATACCATCACGGCTTTCCCACAAGTTTATTACAAACAGTTGGTCTACTGACTATCCCACTTTATCTATCTATACCATCACGGCTTTCCCACAAGTTTATTACAAACAGTTGGTCTACTGACTATCCCACTTTATCTATCTATACCATCACGGCTTTCCCACAAGTTTATTACAAACAGTTGGTCTACTGACTATCCCACTTTATCTATCTATACCATCACGGCTTTCCCACAAGTTTATTACATGCAGTTGGTCAACTGACTATCCCACTTTATCTATCTATACCATCACGGCTTTCCCACAAGTTTATTACAAACAGTTGGTCTACTGACTATCCCACTTTATCTATCTATACCATCACGGCTTTCCCACAAGTTTATTACAAACAGTTGGTCTACTGACTACCCCACTATCTATCTATACCATCACGACATCTCCCACAAGCATATTACATGCAGTTGGTCAACTGACTATCCCACTTTATCTATCTATACCATCACGGCTTTCCCACAAGTTTATTACATGCAGTTGGTCAACTGACTATCCCACTTTATCTATCTATACCATCACGGCTTTCCCATAAGTTTATTACATGCAGTTGGTGACTATGTAATAAACTTGTGGGAAAGCTGTGATGGTATAGATAGATAAAGTGGGATAGTCAGTAGACCAACTGCATGTAATAAACTTGTGGGAAAGCCGTGATGGTATAGATAGAAAAAGTGGGGTAGTCAGTAGACCAACTGCATGTAATAAACTTGTGGGAAAGCCGTGATGGTATAGATAGATAAAGTGGGGTAGTCAGTAGACCAACTGCATGTAATAAAACTTGTGGGAAAGCCGTAATGGTATAGATAGAAAAAGTGGGGTAGTCAGTAGACCAACTGCATGTAATAAACTTGTGGGAAAGTCGTGATGGTATAGATAGATAAAGTGGGATAGTCAGTAGACCAACTGCATGTAATAAACTTGTGGGAAAGCCGTGATGGTATAGATAAAGTGGGATAGTCAGTAGACCAACTGCATGTAATAAACTTGTGAGAGATGCCGTGATGGTATAGATAGTGTAGTAATCAGTAGAATAACGGCATGTGGATATTGGCACGGAGAGGACGACTATTATGTTTATTAGTGACTGCCCCATATGTGGGAAATTTCATGATGATATAGATAAAGAGAATCTTACTTCACTTAACCGCAGACCCACGCTATTTCGACGTTTGGTCATGGTTTCGCTCCAAAAATCTGTCGAATTGTACAAATACAAAAGCGGCACAAAAGCGAAACATCAGAGACTGCGAAAAAACAGGCGGAGATGTGAATGGATATTTCGTAATCTATGGCGAAACGGTGCTAGAAAGAGATAGATGTATAGAAAACAGTATGTATTTGAACATGCCATCTCGCTCTTGCGTACGACGCACACGAACTGACAGATTTAAGCGGAGCCGCTTTCTCGATTCCGCCGCGGAGGTGTGCTAACGGCAATAATGCGGCCGATACACGCCGACCTTGACCCAGCCGACAGTAGCTGAGTGTGAGGTGCGCGCGGTTACCGGCCGACGTAAATAACTCCCACCCCTGCGCGAGCGTGTCATTCATATACCGACCGCCGCACAGGGAGGAGCTCTCACTATGAAACATGATTTATGATACAATGATTACATACTGCTAGGGCTGAGGCGTACCAGGTTCGGTACACCCCCCCCGTGAGGGTTCTCCCTCACTGAAATTCTCCGAGCCGGGTTTCATGGGGACGTCTCGACTCGGCATAGTCTCGCCACTGGTGTCAGTGCTGGTCACGGTGTGAGTGGTCTGCGACTTCCTGTTCCGAGCTGACCTCAGCCCACACTTAGTGTCACTGTTTGGGTTGTCAGGCATTGTGACAAACTGCAACGGTTCTGCAATTTTCACGCCGTCAACCTCCTGGCGCGTTGAGGATCCTTCTGCGATCCTTGTGATTGTTGCCGCCGTCGCCATCTCACTTCGCGTTTCATGGCGTCGAGGAACCATAACCCTACGAGAGCCAGGGTGTACCTCTTCCTCGTCTTCCTGGGACTCGTGTCTTCTGGGTTGTATCCCGTGGCTTGTGTCGTCCACGGATCTGGTGGGTGAAGTCCTCCTAATCGGGGATGCGTCTACTTCGGCGTTGGTTCGCAACAGTCGTCGCTCGCAACCAACTTGTTCGAAGACTTCCATAACACTTGTTTGTTGCCGATTGATCCCTCGACGTCTGTAGTTTGGCAGCATTCCCGCCCTACCCGTCTTACACTCTGATTTCCAAAGACGGGGGCTTAGATTGTCATCTGTAGCGTAGCCTTCATCCGTGAGGTGATTGCAGCTCTGCCCATCGTCTAAGGCTCCGATGGCGGCTGCACGGCCGGGACATTCTTCCTTCCGCCCGTAGCTGCAGGCTGTTGAAAGGGCTGCAGTAGGGGCTGCGATGGCGTCTGCCATCCAGCATGGAGCACAGATCTGGCCATCGGCTGGATCTGCGATGGCGTCTGCGCGCCCGGGCCATTCTTCCTTCCGGCCGTAGCTGAGGACTGCAGCGGGTTGTTGTGCAGCCGGAGGGACTCCCCATCCGGCGGTGGTGGCAGCGGCAGGCAGCTGTGTCTTCTGCGGCTGCTGGTGTGGCGCCGGAGGGACTCCCCATCCGACGGTGGTGGCAGCGGCAGGCGGCTGTGTCTGCTGCAGCTGCTGGTGTACTGCCGGAGGGACGATGGCTTTTGTCTCATCTGCTGGAATCCGTCGAGCAGCTGTGACGCCCAGAGAGTGAAAGTGGCACTTTACAAGATCCTCCTGGACTAGGAACACAGGGCCTACGTCTTCGCTTGCTCTGCCACCGTGGGTCGTCCATCCCAGTGCCGTCTTGGACATCATGATGGGGTCCCCTTCTATCTCATCGAACTCTCGGCCGACAATGTACTGGACGTTGTCTTGTCCGATCAACATACGAGGTATTACCGAGGGGGGACCGCCTGATCGTCGAAGGTCATCTCTGTGACGGGCCATCAACTGTTGCGGCAGCTTAATCTTGGCCGTAGTCTGGGCCGCGACCGTATGTTGGTCGCTGTTGTCACCGGTCACGATCACGTTCACTCTTCGCGATGTTTCATCATTGACGGTCGTACCTCCTACGCCGCGGATGCGAAGGCCCGTTACTCTGCCGGGGGCTCCAATGGCGTCGGCGACAGACGCATCGATGAGTGTGATTGTCGCACCTTCGTCCAGCAGGGCATGTATCCTAACTCTTCCGGCTGGACCCGCCACAGTGACTGGTAGTATCTTCAGTAGGACGCCCGCACTGTTATCTTGCGTCACGTTCGCCACTACTTCTCCCGTGCCTTGATCGTCAGGCGAGTTGACTGGTGGTGTGGTGTGAAGGGTAGCGTGGTGGGGTCTGCGGCAGTCACCGACTCCGCAGCGCTGGGCACGACACCTGATGAATCTGCCGTGCTCCGGAGCAAGGCACACGCGGCACAATTTTCTTTCACACGCTATCCGCCATCTGGCATCCGTGTCAAGGCACACATAGGACACACACGTATCAGTTGAGTGGGGCCCTAAGCACATTGCACAACCACTTAGTTCAGCACTTTGGTTAACTCGTTGACTGTTATTGTTCACACGGTTGTTCGGCGCACTGTCACTGTTTGACACATTGTTCTTGTTCGGAGCACCTTTTCGACCGTTGTCACTTTGACTCCCCACATTTGGTTCGTCTACACACATGAACACCTTATTCTTCGGTGGCTTCTGTGACGTCGTCTTGAGGCGACGCTTGGTGTCCTGTAACCAATCCTCGCCGCCTCCGTCACGCATGCCACTCACGTATCTTGAAAGCCATGCGAGGAAGTCGTGCAGCGTCACGCTGTCCCCGGGTCTCCTTCCACTGTTGCCGAGGGTCATTCCCCAAAGTGATCTGATGCTGAAGGGGAATTTACCCACCGCCTCTCTCAGCAGGTCCTTCCTGGCGGTCACATAGCTCGGGTCGAAGCTGACGAGAGTTTCGAGAGAGCGGCGGCAATCTCATCGTGGGCTTCCAGAATCTCAGCAGTGGACGGCTGTTCACTCAGCCGCGCAACCCGGCTAAGGTTGCTACACATGATTGCCTCCACTTCACTAGGTCTGGCGAACCTTGCTTCTAGCTCCGCCATAACGCGGGCCACCAGGCCGGGCGTATCATAGTTCAGCTTGGCTCCCACTGCTTTCTTCGCATCACCTGTCAGTCTAGACTGAAGCCGCGCCACGTTCTCGGACTCGCCTAACTGGTTGCGTTTGGTGGTATTGTATACTGGGTTAAGTATAACAATATTAGGTTCTTTTTGAATAACGACACGTATTTTTATATTTACACAATATATTCAATAAATAATTCCTATTATAATTTGTCGAACACAATTTGTCAAAACACGCAGCCTAACAGTGCAAGTCAAGGTTCTATCAATTAATGAGCGTCGTTCTCAATAGGTGGCTAACCTATATAGGCAGTAGCGTATTGCTACTCAGTCATTATCTTTGCTTAGCTTGTAAACAAGTCTAAAGGTCAATGTACAGGTGCAGTGTACAAAGTTCATACACTACACTCTCCCCTCACAATCTTGAAAACCTTACTATTCTACATATTCCAATCTTTATACAATTCTATGCGAGTGACTGTGTTCTCTACTTATTTCATGATTCTATATATAACAACAAAACATTACGAGTACACGCAGACCGACCAGTTCTTCCTTCTGTCCAGGGCCACCAGATGAAGTCTTCCACCAGCCTAAGTCCTGGGTCTCAGCTGTCCTCACCAATGGCCTCCAATCTGACCTGAAAAATTCAGAACCGGTGAGAGCTTTGCCTTCAAACAGGGGGAGGGGACCTAAACTCCTACTATTAATCAGAGGGACTGTCATCCCAATGCACAGATCTCACATCTATCCGATCCATATGTCTCTTCCAGAGCTGACCAGTACCTTTGATCCTAATAAGAAAAGTTGTATTGCCTAATACCTTTTCAATTTTACCTAAAACCATCTTTTCACTTCTGAGATCTTTGACAAGTACTGATGTACCCAAATTAAATTCCTTTTTCCTCCCCGAGACAAATTTCGAACCCCTGGAACTATCTTTATAAGTTTCCTTATTTACATACCTTTCCTCATATCTATACCTATTTAAACATTTACATCCATTGTTATTCCGCTTTTTCACTAAATTCTTAACTATATTCTCAATGTCTATATTAAAATTAACCCAATAAAAATAACTTCTAACAAATGATTTCATTTTCCCAATAACTGAATAATTTTCACACAAATAATTTATCACAATACCTTTAACTGATTCCGGAATAACAATTCTATCTCTGTAGAATAAATAATCCTTGTACACAGTCAAATGTTCCTTCACATTAAACAACTTCGCAATAGATTCATTTAACTGTCTTTTGCACGGCCAATTATTTTTTTCCACATATTTAACAACTTTTTCCAATGTATAATCACTTTTACTTCTCTCTAAAATTAATTTCGAATTAAAACTATTATTTTTATTTACAAAATCTAATTTTTGTTGTTTCACATTACACGCAAGCGATGCGTTCGCACTGAAATTCGGAATATTTTCAATGGGCTTACATGCAACAATATTGTTTAATTCACTGCCTTCCGTGCTATGTACTTTGTACCCTATATTATACCTACGCATAAAATCTGTACCCAATATTATTTTATTCCCGCTCTCTGTTACAACAAATTTAATATTTTTTTCCATTCCATTATGATTTATTTTACAATGTTTAATACCTAATACATTCAAACTGTGCCCGCTATACGTAGATATATTAATTCTATTACACTTCTCTATTATATTATTTTCGTTGAATATTTCTTGCAATTTTTGAATAGATATACAGCTAATATTCGCTCCCGAATCCAAAATACATTCAACATTTTTATTCTCAATTTTTACATTTAATTTTATAAAATCATTTTCGGTGTCTTGCGAATTATAAATGCCTTGTATCTTATAACAATTTTCATTCAAATGCCCTTTAGATCTACATTTTCTACAAAAAAATTCTCTATTAAATTTACATTCACTTTTATAGTGATTTCCCTTACAAATAAAACATGAAACATTTTTATTATGCTTATACCTACTCGTATTTACATTTGAATTTAACCTTGAAAATTTTGACGGTCGATTATTTTTCTTATAATCTGTATCTGTACTACTTGAACTACTGAAACTATTATTGTTTCGCCTGGAAATCTGGCTAGTTTCCTCAAAATTTTCTACCTCTTTTTCTAATTTACTCTCTAGTATGTGCTCATAACTAGAAGCCAAAGCAACTGCTTCGTTCAAAGATACCCTATCTTTATCACATTTCAAGAATAACTGCTGTTTAATCTCTTTATTTCTAATTCCGATTATAAACAAATCTTTTATATTACTTTCTAATCTAGTACCAAACTCACAATTTATACTTAATTCTCTTAATCTTAAGGCAAAATCTTTAACATTTTCCGAATGACCTTGAGTAGCCTTGAAAAAAATTTCACGCGATTCAAATACACTTTTTTCCTCTTTAAAATAACCATTAAATAACTGAATCAACTCTTTATAAGACTGTTTTTCCACAGAAGCTGGAAAACACAGATCAGACAGTAGCTTGAAACTGCCTTGGGACAACGATGTTATGAAGAAAGCACGCTTCTTCACATCAGTCCAACTTTCATCATTTAATAATAAGGCGTTCTCCCACCTTGTTCTGTAAGAAGGCCAACTCATTGTCTTGTGACAAAACGGCTCTAAACCTCTCGAAGTCATTTCGGAAAATCACAGGCAAAAACAACTAAGAATAAAAAGACTTAACTTATGAGAGACTCCTCCAATCGCCCCGGTCTTCTGGATTTCCTTGCAACTGCAATGGACTTCGCCTGGCTGACTCGCAAGAACTCTCCTCTCCTGGCTTCCTGGATCCACCAACTGGCTCCGCCTGGATACTGGGTGACTCCTGTCTCCCTATGTTGCCTGCACCTTGCCTCAAACTGGCTCCTGAGACTTCCTGTCTCCCTGCTGCTACCTGCAACTTTGCCCAACTGGCTTCTGAGACTCCTGTCTCTCTGCTGCTACCTGCAACTGCTGGCTTATCTGGCTTTGGAGACTCCTGCCCCCTTTCTACTCCTGTAGACTGCCTTTCACTCTTTATTTCCGCGTACTGCCGACAATAACTTTCGGCGCGGAAAAAAAACTATTGTTGCGTGTTTACGACAATTTTGAACTACCGAACTGCGCCACGTATTGTATACTGGGTTAAGTATAACAATATTAGGTTCTTTTTGAATAACGACACGTATTTTTATATTTACACAATATATTCAATAAATAATTCCTATTATAATTTGTCGAACACAATTTGTCAAAACACGCAGCCTAACAGTGCAAGTCAAGGTTCTATCAATTAATGAGCGTCGTTCTCAATAGGTGGCTAACCTATATAGGCAGTAGCGTATTGCTACTCAGTCATTATCTTTGCTTAGCTTGTAAACAAGTCTAAAGGTCAATGTACAGGTGCAGTGTACAAAGTTCATACACTACAGGTGGTGAAGTCAAAAACGTTCTTGAAAGCAGGCCACTTCATGGGGTCCCCGTCAAAATAAGGCAGCTCTACATCGCGACTCGTTAGCACGGGACCGGCGTCTCGATGTCGACGCACCCAGTCGTCCGTGTACATATCTGAGTGGATGAGGGGCTGCGCTGAATTGGTTGACCATGATTGCGGTGGTTGTGGCGGCTGATGCACCCAATAGCCCGCAGGGATCGCGTGCGGCGTCGGCTGCGGGGCTGGCCATCCAGCTGGGGCTGCGGGCTGCGTCGGCGGCTGCTGCGGGGCAGGCCATCCAGCTGGGGCTGCGGGCTGCGTCAGCGGCTGCTGCGGGGCTGGCCATCCAGCTGGGGCTGCGGGCTGCGTCAGCGGCTGCTGCGGGGCTGGCCATCCAGCTGGGGCTGCGGGCTGCGTCAGCGGCTGCTGCGGGGTTGGCCATCCAGCTGGGGCTGCGGGCTGCGTCAGCGGCTGCTGCGGGGCTGGCCATCCAGCTGGGGCTGCGGGCTGCGTCAGCGGCTGCTGCGGGGCTGGCCATCCAGCTGGGGCTGCGGGCTGCGTCGGCGGCTGCTGCGGGGCAGGCCATCCAGCTGGGGCTGCGGGCTGCGTCAGCGGCTGCTGCGGGGCTGGCCATCCAGCTGGGGCTGCGGGCTGCGTCAGCGGCTACTGCGGGGCTGGCCATCCAGCTGGGGCTGCGGGCTGCGTCGGCGGCTGCTGCGGGGCTGGCCATCCAGCTGGGGCTGCGGGCTGCGTCAGCGGCTGCTGCGGGGCTGGCCATCCAGCTGGGGCTGCGGGCTGCGTCAGCAGCTGCTGCGGGGCTGGCCATCCAGCTGGGGCTGCGGGCTGCGTCAGCGTCTGCTGCGGGGCTGGCCATCCAGCTGGGGCTGCGGGCTGCGTCAGCGGCTGCTGCGGGGCTGGCCATCCAGCTGGGGCTGCGGGCTGCGTCGGCGGCTGCTGCGGGGCTGACCGTCCAGCTGTTGCTGCGGGCTGCGATGCTCTGGCTTCCGCAAGTTGCTGCTGGAGCTCTGCGATGATGTCAGCATCCTCAGCAGTGGCGCGATTCTGCTCCTTGATCTGTCTGCGCAGCTGCTTGAGGGTCTCGTCAGTGGCTGTGTCTGACGAGGAGTCTGATGATTCTTCAACATCAGGGACGGGAGCATCCGATGTGGAGGCGTCCACGTCGAAGGCTTTCTTCTTGTGGCGTAATTCCATCTTGGTGGCGGTGTGGGATCCTTGGGTCGAAGGACCAACTTGTGCGGGACGGAGTCCGACTCAGACTGCCCAGGCCACAAGTGAACTGTATCTCCGGTTGGTGTGGAGTCGGGGGTGAGTGAGGGGGCCGCGGGTACCCACACACGGGCCTCGATGTATCTCTGCCTATATCCGGTGCGTCGTTGTTGAGGTGACTCAGCTGCCGTTACCCTCAACAACACGTCGGAGACTCCCTTCGTTCGTCGACCTGGGGATGTTCACTTCCACCGGGCACGACTCCGTCGTAACACCTAGGCGCAGCTAACCCGTGTACTCGCAAGCACTCGCTACCGGGCAATGATCCCGATAGCGCTGACTGTATTGAGGACACAAGAAGCTACACGGCGGCGTATTGACGAAGAAGTACTCGGCTCACGGTAACCACCTCAGTGCCAATTCACTTGGAAGCTCGTCTGTGCAGGGAAGGTGTAGGACAGCTGAAGCCAAAGTTCCAATCCAGTGTAGTGGTCAGCAGTGGTAGTCCAATCCAGTCCAGTCCAAGAGAGCAGTTGAGGTAGTCAGTAGTAAAAGCCAGGTTGATTGTTCCGAAGAGAGTAGTTTTATTTAGTGAAATGTATTACTTATAATGCGGCCGATACACGCCGACCTTGACCCAGCCGACAGTGGCTGAGTGTGAGGTGCGCGCGGTTACCGGCCGACGTAAATAACTCCCACCCCTGCGCGAGCGTGTCATTCATATACCGACCGCCGCACAGGGAGGAGCTCTCACTATGAAACATGATTTATGATACAATGATTACATACTGCTAGGGCTGAGGCGTACCAGGTTCGGTACAATAACGTTCAACCAGTTATCGGTATTTGTAAATAACAGTTATTAAAAAATGTTATTTAATAACGATCAAATTGTAAAAAAAAAAAAAATTAAATAATCCGAATAAAATCTACTTTTTTCTGCGTGGCGCGCTGGTGCGGAGCGGTTGTGTTTTTCGTTGCAGTCTCGCTGTGTTGATAAGTTTCTTTCATTTATTATTTACTAATTTTGAACATTTTTTAGTTTTCGGCCTAGGGCCGGTTTTTCAATTTTGTTTTCTCGATACTAAACACTTTAGTTTGTTATCTTAGTTTATCCGTATTTAATATTTGTTTTTTTTTAATTTTATTATTTTAAGGTATTTGCCTTACTAGAGAAGGATGGACTGCCATCCTTCTCAACCCATTCCCCCCCTCCCTGACCCTCCGGATTCAAAGAAAAGAAAATTCGTTGAGGAAAAAATGGAGGAGTCCTTGTCACCACCACATGACAAGCCATCGAATCTTCCGCCTTCGATTCTAAATCCAAGTACTCCACCACCATCCATCTCACTTAAAACTAACACAGTCAGAGAACACTTTTACTCGACAAAATCTTGTGGGCCATTCACAGTGTTCGCTCAAAAAAGTGAACAAGGAAATCCCGTTTTCCCTTTTGAATTTGGGAAATTTCTTTACCAAAAAAAGATTCAAAACATAGTGAATGGTTCAGTCAGGGCTGAGGGGAGATTCAGAATATCCCTAGAATTTTCAACCGCGACAGCGGCAAATTCCTTCATAAAAAACATTTTTCTATTGTCAAACTCCGTTTATAAAGCATATGTTCCAACATACAATGTAACACGGATGGGTCTTATTAGGGGTGTCCCCCAAGATGTCACGGAAGAAGAGATAATCTCCTCAATCATCGAAAGCAATCCAGATGTGGAAAATATTGTCAAAGTCAGGAGACTAAATTACAAGGACAAATCATCGGGAACAGCGGTGTGGAAACCATCTAGGAGCATCGTGGTTACCTTTGAAGGGCAATTTCTTCCGTCACGCATATATATGTTTTACAATTCGTTCAACGTTGAAACCTACTTCTTCCCGACCATTCAGTGTTTTGCTTGTTGCAAATTCGGCCACACAAAAACAAATTGCAGATCTGTACCTAAATGCTACAATTGTGGGGAGAACCACCCTGCTGAAGAATGCCCAGCATCTGATCCAAAATGTTTTAACTGTAAGGGGGCACACAAGGCAATCAGCCTTACATGTCCAGAATACTCCCGCCAAAAGGCAATTAAAAATACAATGGCTTCTGCTAATGTGTCATACATACAAGCATCAAAACGGCACCCATCAGCTAAAACGTCATATGCGGATGTGGTAGCATCCACTTCAACTTCATCAACTAAATATATTTCCATTGCAAAATCTTCTTCCAAAAGCCCAAAGGCTCACTCACCTACAGGATATGATCGAGCAAAACATAACTCCTTACTTATGTATACTAATGGTTCTCCCACATCCAATACTCCTGATGGTTGCGCCATTACTGAAAATCAAATTCCAACTGACTCTAACATCATTGAACAGCTCAAATTAAGTTTGACTTCCGATAATAATAACTTCCTTTTCTCATTGCTTTCAATTATAATAGATGCAATATCCCCACAAAAAGAAAAACCGTCCAACGCTGCCAATATTATTTCTCTCCTAAAAACTTTACTCACCAAAAATGGCCTGTATACAGAATCCAAAAAATCTTCCAACAACTAAACGCGCTGAATTTACAATCCTACAATGGAACTGCCGTAGTGCGGTGTCAAATAGAGACGATTTAATATTGCTACTCAAAACTCACAAAATCGACCTTGCGTGCTTGTCTGAAACCTGGTATTCTCACGATTCTTTCGTTTCCTTTCCAGGATACAATTGCTATAGAGATGATCGTTCTGATGGTAGAGGTGGTTCTGCTCTTTTAGTAAGAAATTCTCTACCATCTAAACAAATATTACTCCCTTATCACCCAAAAATTCAAATAGTTGCTGTTTCAATATTTGATATATCTTTTGTATCAGTTTATGCCCCTCCTAGAACACAGTTCGAGTCTGTCTTTTGGACAGATGTCACTTCCAAGCTCCAGGGATCGTATATGATTCTCGGAGATCTTAATGCTCACTCTTCTTCTTGGGGCTGCCATCTTTCTGACACAGCGGGAAAAGCAGTTCTCAATTTTGTGGACAGTATGAACCTATGCATTCTCAATAATGGTGATCCCACGAGATTCTCTTCTTCACAACAAAATCAGAGTGCAGTAGATATTTCGATCTGCACAGGAGACATAGCTTCATCAACTACTTGGACCATATTAGATGATCCTCATTCTAGTGATCACTTTCCTATCATTATAGACATACGAAATGGATCCAAACATTCATCTCAATATCAGTCTAAAACAAGGTTTAACACCAGAAAAGCCAACTGGGAGAGTTTCAGGGAACAGTTGATGCTTGGTGTGGGAAGGCTGGAGGCCCAGGAATTTGAGGGAGATACCGATGGGTATGCAGTGATGGTTTCTAAGATTGTCACAGACGCGGCAAATGTAGCAATTCCTACGTCAACCCCACGAAAATCTTTTACATACTCTCCCCCCTGGTGGGATAACGAGTGCACACAGGCGGTTCATTTAAGGTCTCAAGCTGTTAAAAATTTCAAAAAAAACATGTCACTAGAAAATTTTCTGAATGTCCGCAGTGTGCAAGCACGCACAAAAAAACTTCTGAGAAGGAAAAAAAGAAAGGGTTGGGTCGAATTTTGCAATTCTCTTTCACCAGATACTCAAACTTCGGAAGTTTGGGATTCAGTCCGAAAATTTAAAGGTTCGTTTACCCTCAGACCAAATAAGTCTGATCTCTCTTGGATGGAAAGTTTTATTGACGAACAGGCACCTCCATATGTCCCAGTCCACCAGGAGCTTGAAAAAAGACCTGGAATGCAGTCTCAAACATGTTGCCTCACTGTTCCTTTTTCTGTTGAAGAGCTGTCCATCTCCATAAATTCAACAAAAGATTCTGCACCTGGGCCAGATTCCATTCCATATTCGTTTTTTCGAAATTTTCCACAACAATTTTTGCTTAAACTATTAACTTTGTATAATCAAATTTTAAAGTCGGGAAAAATTCCAGATAGCTGGAAAAAACAAGCGATTGTCGCAATTTTGAAGCCTGGAAAGGATCCATCATTGAGTTCATCATATCGACCCATTGCTTTGTCATGCTGCTTCTTGAAAATTTTGGAACGCATGATTAAATACAGAGTGGAAAGATTTCTGGAAAGTAATGACTTACTCCCACCATGGCAGTTTGGCTTCAGAAAGGGTAGATCATGCATTGATAGCTTGAGCATTTTAGTTACCGATATTCAGATAGCGAGAACAAATAAAAATGACCTGATTGCTTGTTTTCTGGATATCTCCAGTGCATACGATAGTGTCATCCTTCCCATCTTACACGATAAACTAAGTTCTATCGGAGTCCCAGACTTGTTATGTTGTCTTATTTTTAATATAATGTGTGAAAGGAGCCTAATCTTTGAATCGGCAAATGGTCTGGTGGAAAGAAGGGCTTACAGAGGCCTCCCACAGGGATCAGTTTTGAGTCCCCTCCTATTTAATGTGTACACTCTGGATATTCGAACATCCATCCACTCGTCCTGCAATATACTTCAATATGCGGATGACTTTGTCTTATATAGTTCTCATAATTCGATGTGTCGTGCGGTTGAGAATTTGGAGACATCTCTCCATGCCATCAATAACTGGTTGGAAATGCATGGCTTGTCTCTTTCTCCTACGAAGAGCCAAACAGTTGTTTTCTCTAATAAACACAAATCTCCTGGTTGCCAAATAAGCTGCAATAATACTCCAATTCCAATGAAGGAGTCAGTCAAATTTTTAGGCATGACACTTCACCGCAAACTTTCATGGAACCTGCATATTGAAAATGTTATTTCAAAATGTGAAAAAAACATAAATATCCTAAGAGCTGTAACTAGAGTCTGGTGGGGTGCTCACCCTTCTACCTTGAGAACCTTATACTTTGCTCTAATTCGCTGTCATCTTGAATACGGGAGCTTTTTAATGGATCCTCTTCCAAACTATCTGTCCTTGAAACTTGACAGACTCCAATACAAATGCCTCAGACTAATTCTAGGAGCAATGAAATCATCTCCAGTAATTGCTCTACAAGTAGAATGCGTCGATATGCCACTGTCGCTCCGGAGGGAGTTTTTAGCCTTCAAATTTATTATCAAAAGAATGTCACACAAACACATCCTTATTGCTAAATTACAATTATTGCTGAGTCATTGCTTGAATGAGCCTTACTGGAGAAACAGGAAGTACCCTCTCCTGTGTTCTTCTTGGGAATATATATCCCAGAAATGGTTCTTATCATACCAGACCCGTCCATCAAATATCGCAATACCTCCCGCCGTCATAACTTCGAATATTGTTGAATCAATAGGACTAGACAGATCCATGTCTTTACTCGATCCAAACATTGTTAACCAGCTATTTCTCCAAATTGTACACAGTAGATGGCCGTCCTATGCATTATTTTACACAGATGGTTCCAAATTTCAGGATGGTAAGTGTGGTGCTGCCTTTTATGCACCAAATCAGAACCTTGAAATGAAATTGTGTCTTCCGTCTGCTGCATCAATATTTACAGCAGAGTGTGTAGCCCTCAAAGAGGCATTAAAATACATTGTTGGTAATTCTCTTCCACGTGCTGTCATTTTCACTGACTCGCTCAGTGTTGTATCCCACCTCCGTTCTAAAAATCACACTTCATCAAATAACCATCTCATCCTCGACATTAAAAGATTTCTATGGGAGGCGAATGGAAAAAACCTAGACATAGTGATATCCTGGATCCCCTCGCATATGGGTATCAGTGGCAATGAGAGGGTGGATAATTTGGCTAGAGACGCTTGCGTTGACGGCTTGTCACCCCACGATTTTATGTTACCAGTTGACGATTGCATCAGTGCAGCCAAAATATCAATTTTTGAGAAGTGGAACTACATATATAATAACTCAGTGACTGGCTCTCATTATAGATCAATTCAAACAAATATTCCATCTAGACCGTGGTTTCTGGATGCCAAACTGCCGAAACTTGATATTACTCTACTTTGCAGATTGAGGATCGGTCACACTGTATTGGCCTCACACCTGGCTAGAATTAATGTTGTTGACTCTCCAGATTGCGAATGTGGAGAGGATTCTGAAACGGCTGATCACGTGTTCTTTGGTTGCCCCCTTTTGCCCAACCAAGAATTTATTTTTGAAATAAGAAAAATCTGCTCGACATTTCCCATATCAGTTCACTCCCTTCTATCTCAAAATTCACTGATTATCAATCGAATTCTCATAAATCATCTTAAAAAATATAGTAAGAACATCTGATGGAAAAATGAGAAAAATAAGATCGTACAGATGATACATAAAATATCGTAGTATATATGCATAATCGTATATTTGTTATTTAGTTCATTCAATTTTATATCAGTATTTAAATGATTGCATTGTGTGATGGAATAAAGGAAACAATATTATTTGACTATGTTTCTAATGTTCAGTTAAACATAATTTGAAAAACCGTTCCCAGTTTGTTATTGTAAACAACACAATAATTATGCTGGTAGGCTGGAATCTTGGGAGGGAGCGAAACGGTAGATTCCTACTTTGTATAGCTCTGTCCCACTTAGACCACCGTTGTATATTGTGGTATTATGTGCTTGTACCTATTCTCCTATACATTGTTTTTGACTTGTATGTGCTGATTTTGTGACGAATATGATAAAAGGGTAAATGTATTTGATACTAAGCGCTGTGATGACGCATATTGCGTCCTGATTATTGTTTGTGAAATGCATTTTATTGTGAAATCAAGGCATAAATCACTCGATTGCGGGTGCATTGCCGTAAAATGAAAGAAGAAGAAGAAGAATAAAATCTAATGATGCTAAAATATTATTATTATCGTATCAAATGGAAATACATTTGCCTACCAATGCAAAGAATTTCTCACACATAAAATACGCATTAAAATTATATTTCATTCCGAAATAATATATCACCAGTTTAAAATCAAACAAATATTATATTCAAAATTATCCTTTGATTTATTAATGTCATTATTAGAAAAACCAGCTACCTCTAAATAAACGAATGACTACGTTTAAACGAAACTATTGTGTTCCTCCAAAAAATTCAAATAACTACACAACTAAATAGTTCAAAATAACTGCCATCGTTTAATAACATCCGAAGTTATTAAACCAAACGAAATATGAAAAAACTGTCGTCGTTCAATAACGTGCTACGTTATTGAAACGTTATTGAACGACGACAATAACAAAGTCGTAACAATGTGGTACGTTATAATATAACGAAATGACTATAGTCGTCGACAATAACTAAACGGAATAACGATAACCTTGTTATAACAGTTGAATAACGTCGTCGTCGACAATAACTAAACGGAATAACGATAACCTTGTTATAACAGTTGAATAACGTCGTCGTCGACAATAACTAAACGGAATAACGATAACCTTGTTATAACAGTTGAATAACGTCGTCGTCGAAAATAACATTTATGTTATTGACAAGAAACTGTTAGTTTAGTTATTTTGAAATAATGAGTTTAAAAATGAGTTATTAGTTATAACGGCCAACTCTAATTACGAGTATGAAGGGTAGCTGCTGCCAGCTGGAAATTTCCAGAATAAATTCGGCAACGAGGGAAGTCTTATTAGTATTAGTGCAAAGGGGAGAGTTATACTTATATTAACTTGTATTGGTAAGTATATTCTCTCAGTCCCTCGCATGCTTCTATAGGTTTTTATATTATGCACTGTGTTCATAAAAGCTCAAGCATAGGATAATAATATTAAATAGTAGTCATCCTTATTATTTTTTTATAATTTCAGGTATAAATTGCTTGTCAGAATATAATTATCAATTATGTAGGATACATCAATTTGTTTTACAGCCATTCCGTGTTATCCACGACTGAATATTATCAAAAAACAACATGCGAGTACCTACTGGTTTACAACTTCCTTTGAGAATTATGTAGTGTTGACCAAGTTCTGTAGTGTTGAACTAAGCTGTATTCCTTCTCCCTTCCTTTCCTTCCTCTTTAAATATTATTTTAAGAATATTGTACTGTTAAATTGTTCAAATATTGGATATTATTAATTAATTTATTGTATTGTCCATTACTGTTGTGTCCATTGAAAAAAAACATCTTGTGACCATATAAATCAATTCATTACAAAAAAAGTAAATCAATCGAAAATGGGACTAATTCGACTGTGGATCAATCCGACAGGAGAAAGGGAAATCTCTACATTTCACTATAATTGGATACGCGTCTTACGAGTTTCTGAAAAAGCATTCAATAATAAACTTCGGATTATTATTATTATACAATAATGGTAATTTAATTTTTGGTAATGTACCAGTTTAGGAGTAATTTTCACATCCCTGTTTTTACTTCTTATAGGCACCTTGATAGGAACAATTTCATAACTGCGTAGAAGGCTTCCAGTTCTATTATATTACGTTATAAGGGTTTATCCAGGTAGGTACATATATTCAGAAGTGATATTTTTTTATTTATTTGAAAAATATCACAAAAATACATACATATTAAACATTTACTAAAATACACTTAAAAATCTATTGTTTACTATCCCATTAAAAGAGTTATTACTTGTGTATGGGATAGATTTACAGTATTCTTAATTTTACACATCTAAACAATAATATACTCAACTAATACTTAGGGGAAAAGGGGCTAATGGGAGTCACTTAAGCAAGATATAGAATAAAACACACAATTTTTACTTTATCTTTATTCTAATCAACTTTTTAAGTATTTTAATCATTACACTATCAGTCTCAGACAGTTTCATTACCTTTGGAATTATATATTAATTAACATTAAACTTTAAAAAAAAAACATCTTTGACCACCATTGTCCATATCTGAGGGTAATTATAGTCACTATGGGGACAATGAGAGTAAGCTCAGCCTAACAATTGTCACATACGTAACCTTTTGGCGAGTCCCATCCTGTGCAACTAGCGTGTGCCCATAAGCCACAAGAAGTGCATCTGTACCATAACTCATTGTTGCGACCAAATTCATCACATACCAAACATTTATTCAAATCGTCGTCTTCATCATCGTCACATATCTGATTAAGACTAATATCTGATTCTGAAGAAGTGTTTAGATCTTGAAGTACGCGCCTTTTGGCCTTATTCGCTATATTTTTCTTAGGTTTCTGCTTCTTGCTAGCTTTCGGCATAAGGTTTTTTCCTTTTGCTGCTCTAGATGCTTTCTTATTTTCTTTTTCAACAAGGCTTTCTTTGACGGGTGTTGATGTCATAATTTTTGCGTGTTGCTTCATTCGTCCTTTTCTTATGGGCTTATCAGGAATTATTTTGATAGGTAATGGAAGCAGATCTTCAATATTGGAATTCAATATTCCAGGAACTAACGTTGCTGATGAAGTCGATGGTATTGAATCAACTGCTATGGATGATATTGATGGCATATGATGTATTTCTGCAGACGATATAGATTGTGTTAAATTCGTTGTAACCGATGAATTACACGGCATTGGATGTATTGTTGCAGATGATGTAGATGGTATTGGATCTGTTGGAGCAGACGTAGATGAAATGATGATTGAGGTATCTTGAATAATTATCTAGGTAGCATATATCTTCAAAACACCCAATATAGTGATGGTCTATGACTTTATTCTGTATAGGTAATTGAAAAATCTAGGTATAATAATTACCATCCAATATACTTACCTATATCTAATCACTTGCACTTGTCCAAAAATTAAAATTATTACAAACAATAAAAGCTTTCGTGAATATACTACTTATTGAGTCATTTTCATGACTACTGCATACGACGTTTGCAATTTAGAACAATACTTTGTTCAGTTAAAATAGTTTTAACTGATTTATAACTTTTCTATCTACCTACTTACAGACATTAGGTATTTATGTACAAAAATATTAACTAATATGCAATACCCCCTCCCCTAGTCAATATTCATTCAAACTAAAATAAAAACGTTACTAAATTGAATAATTAAGTTCACTTGAACTAAAATTCGTATTTTGTATGATATTTTAGAGTTTATAGAATAGGTACCAATGTGCACTAACTAATGGCCGGTTTCAATAATCTATCTATCCGCTACTGTCGATTGAAATCTATTGTGTTCTTTATTTTAAATCATACATTTCAATCGACAGTCACGGATAGATAGGTTATTGAAACCGGCCATAAGACTGGAACGTTCCAATTTTAGTTAGTGCACACTAAAAATTAAAAAGAATAGGGGGTATTATCGACTTTTCTGTCGAGGCAATCCATCAGAAGATCGGAAACTATTATGCACTATACGAGTACACTAGGTAATTATCTACAAATTCTATCGAAGCAATCCGAGATCGGTAACTGTTATCCGATGTACACTTGGAAATTATGTACAATTTACTTGAAGCAAACCATCAAGAGATCGGTAACTATTATGCTATATACACTAGGAAATTACGTATAATTTATTTGAAGCAAACCATCAAGAGATCGGTAACTATTATGCTATATACACTAGGAAATTACGTATAATTTATTTGAAGCAAACCATCAAGAGATCGGTAACTATTATGCTATATACACTAGGAAATTATGTACAATTTATTTGAAGCAAACCATCAAGAGATCGGTAACTATTATGCTATATACACTAGGAAATTACGTATAATTTATTTGAAGCAAACCATCAAGAGATCGGTAACTATTATGCTATATACACTAGGAAATTACGTATAATTTATTTGAAGCAAACCATCAAGAGATCGGTAACTATTATGCTATATACACTAGGAAATTACGTATAATTTATTTGAAGCAAACCATCAAGAGATCGGTAACTATTATGCTATATACACTAGGAAATTACGTATAATTTATTTGAAGCAAACCATCAAGAGATCGGTAACTATTATGCTATATACACTAGGAAATTACGTATAATTTATTTGAAGCAAACCATCAAGAGATCGGTAACTATTATGCTATATACACTAGGAAATTACGTATAATTTATTTGAAGCAAACCATCAAGAGATCGGTAACTATTATGCTATATACACTAGGAAATTACGTATAATTTATTTGAAGCAAACCATCAAGAGATCGGTAACTATTATGCTATATACACTAGGAAATTACGTATAATTTATTTGAAGCTCTGATATCATAGACGAAATTTCATCAAACGGTTTATCAGGTACAGAAAATCAAGATAAAAGAATAGAAAATTTATATTCGTATGCAATCGAACAAGTCTTCTATTATAGTGCACAACTGATTATATAAACGTGATGTAAACGAAATATGTGTGTGTGTAATAATAGGTACAATTAATGGTTATTTAAGATTTTATAAAAATTGATAAAAAATGGTGTATGTAATAAGGGATACCTACGAGACAAAAAATTGATCTGTTTTTCAAATATGTTTGACTTCTCTAAAAATAATGAAGAGGCCATTTTATATAATATACATATTTTTTTACAACTCCGGTAATTAAGTGATGTATGTAATAGTATATAACAGCTTCAATAATAGATAACAATATTTACATTACTAATCATAAGTCGTAAGCAATTTAAATGTCATAATATCTGGCTACAATAATAGTATACCTAAAGACGTCGCAAAAAAGTAAAAACATACCAAGAATAGAATTGCGATGTTGTGTACAGAAATAATGTCTTAGAATGGTTATATTACAAGCTCGTGGCTTGCTTTAAATAAATAGCTGTGTGAATGTATACAATGTAGTGAGTTAGGTATGTAGATAAAAGTGAGGTGTGTATGTATGCCGAATACATTATATCTGTTTGAATGTTTTACTACTACGATGGAGTTTCACAGACAGGGAAAAGGAGAGACGAATACGGGGGAGGGAGAGCAAACCAAAATACTGCGTAGAAGAGTTTCCATCGATCCAAGTTCAAGGTTATTTGGAGTACCTATATTCTATTCAATTCACTTTTACACCAACTATCTACTCATACCGACTAGACGTCTTCTGCTTCATAGCTTGTAGGACGAAATACTACACACAGAATGAAGAAACGAAATAGTATCTATACAGTATATATATGTATATATATTCCATGCAACAATAATAATAGTACATAATAAATTATATAGCTATTTATAGGTATAAAAAGTATTTTCTACTATTTTTTTCATGGAAATTTGAAATTATGTATATTTTTACTAATACCTCCTACATCATTTTCGGATAGAAAATATCAAAGAAGGATAATTATACTGATTAGGTGTACCTACTTATATTTATCTATTCAATGGATTTAATATACTATGAGTAATATTATCTAATAAGAGAATACATAGTATTATGTACCATGTCAAATTGTTTTATATACCAACGAGTATGTAAGTATTTTTAGTTCATAATACAAAGTTTGTTTATCATTTCATGTCATCATGAAACCCTTTGTTCATTGCTATTGTGATCTCAAAATGGCTATAATATAGGAATTTAGGTAGGTACTAAACACATTGGCATTATATTAATTATCTGCACTAAACACGTTAATAATATAAGAGAAACTTTTGTTTAAAATATAGGCTTGTATTAGATCAAATACATCCGATACATCTGCTTAGCGAATAGCAAGTTTGTGTTATGCAGGTAGAATCAGCATTGTGATTTGAACATCTGATATTGGAGATCATTCCATTTACTTATTTGTATCCTATGTCGGTATTACTCATAATAAAAAAAAATTGCGCGGTACTAAACTAAACGGTTCTACGATATGGCCTTTTGAAACAATAGGTACATAGAATCTAAAAGCACTTATCGCTAATAAAATCGTGTTTATGTAATAAAGTAAAGAATTTGCAATCAAATAAAGGTGACCTCCGGGACATAAAGAAAGACCTTTCATTAATTTCTGTTATAATGTTAATTGAATGGGTACAAATAATCATAAAGTAATATATATATACACAACAAAGGTTTAATTAAATACGTAAATTACCCGGTACATGTTTTGTTTGTAAATAACTCATAAGGAAATAGAGTTATTATTTATGTAGGTACTATTAATACATGCCTATGATGCTGTTTTTTTTTTCATGTTTACAGGTAATCTAGTAATTCAGATCATGATATCTTATTGTACACAAAATAAAGAATTATTTAAATTACAGGTAGGTATATAAATAAATATGATGGTGGTATGTACACAAAGGTAAATATATAACGTTGTCCATTGTTTTCAGCTGAATAATCATTAACTATAAGAACTCTTACTTACCTACTAAACATGCGCCCTTGAAGTGGATTAATTCCACAAAACAGCGCATTATAATTGTCTACTATTGTTATTATTTTATTATATCCCGTGGGGTAGAGTGTAGTAGCGAGCAGACTAGCCACATGTAATAAACAAACAAGCAGTCCTCTCTGTGCTAACAAAAATTAGCCATAGGTATAAGAGCTCGTAGTTTTACTTATTGTTTTCCCCAAATTACCTATATGTATACATAGTGCATATCTATTATAGTAGGCACTGATGTAATTTTTTTTTATTTCCATTTTCTTTACAAAAGATCCAATAAAAGCGATAAAGTAGATAGTATACATATTATTATGATTATTCATTTCTACACATCAGCTGATATTTACATCATAGTAAATCTACATACCTACCTATAGTATACTATACCGCATATTCAAAGTCGATTGTTTTTATTAAATTCTGAAAGACAATCAACCATATTCTTAGTTTTGAGAAAATAGAGGCATAAGATATATTTTTTTACAGTATAGAAAATAAAGTTTGAACAACAATACGTATTAGGCAGAATTAAAATAATAATATTGATGAAAAAATGAGATGAGAGTTATAATGTGAGGTGAGGTGGGTGTATTATTATTATTATTCACTTGAAACTTTGCTATTATAAGTTGAATCTCACAATCTATACAGCCTAAGTATTGACGTTTCCAATAATGATTGTATTCGTGCAATCAAGTCTCTATTGGTTGGTATATATATATTATTCATAGTGAACCCAATTTCTCTACTTTTGACGTACCTATGTATTTATATACGTATCTAGTAGTGTCACATATAAAATTAATTTCTTCTTAAAACCAAACTGAATCCGTATATCGGTATGTACTTATTAAGATTAAAGTTTTTAATCGGAAATTTGTTTCGTGGATTTGATATTAAAAGTGATGGGGATAAATGGTGTTAACGACGTTCTATTTTGTTATTATTTTTTTAACTTAAATAGATTTTATTTTTTTTTATAAAAAAGATATATCTGGGTTTGTTATAAACCCAAATACAACCTTATACACCTTTCACACTAAGCTAAAAGCTTGTGCCGTGAAAGGGGAGTTTGCCGGCACCTGGGATCGAACCACGGACCCCATGTTCTGAAGGCCGAGACTCTACCTCTTTAAACATGTGATTGCAATTTTTTTTGGTATTCATCAAAATTATCCGAAGAAATAAATCGAATTTTATATTTTTGTACTTTTTTAGGTGATATAACAGTGAATTTGTAGTTGTAACCAAAACCAAAACTATTTTGTTGGCTATAAGATTAATCGAAACCGAAATTGAATAATGTGTTTTAAGTCAACTAGTAATACCTTCATACTTGAAGGTATATTGTATATTAGAATAGATAATTTTTCAAAATTTAGACATTCGTATGGGAGACAGTGCTAAAAAGGTACCAAATATAGTCTCAAAATAATACTTAGCGTAATACATATTTTTTCAATTAAATAAATCTCTCAGCCACCAGTTTCATCAAAGGTTTGATAATACCGAAAATACAAGGCCACATATTATTAATTGACGTAAAAGTGGTAAAAAATGAAATCTCACTATAAAATTGGCTGTCATTATTTGACTTTTGTCAAAAAATCTAAAAATACATATCTACTACATATTTTTAAATAATACCAACAAAGGCAGACTTAAGGTGAAACTTGACATAATTTTGGCCATATATTTATTTTTCTTTTGAAAATAAATATTTATAATATTATAATGAGTTACAATCCATTGGATTGGTCTGCAACGAGTTTTGACTTATTTCTCCACTCCTCCCTATTCTCAGCCACAGCTCATGTCTCTCTTCAGTTGGTCCATATAGGCGTCTCTCGGTCGACCTCTGCCATTTGTGCCTTCGGTCCTGCCCTCTGCGATTGCGATGAGCAGTCCTGGGTGCCTGATGTTGTGGCCAATCCAATTAGCTCGTTGTTGGCAGATTCTTTTGAGGAGTTGCATTTTTTCGCCAACCCTGGTTAACACTTCTTCGTTTACGACGTGTTCCGACCAATGAATCTTCAGCATGCGTCTATAGCACCACATTTCAAATGCCGCTAACCGTCCGCTTTCCCTCTTACTGATGGTCCACGTCTCGCACCCATATAGCAGAATGCTCCACACAAAGGCTTTAGTGAGATTCTTCCTCACGCTTAGATCAATATTAGGGGATTCTAATATTTTGGATTTTTTGTTAAAGGCAATTCGTGCCTGGATTATTCTGCTCACAATTTCTGATTTGGAGCGTCCGTCCTGGTTTGCTGCCCAAGTACACGAATTCTCTTACTTGTTTGATGCTCACTCCATTTATGGCAATGTTCGCAGTCGCTTCCTCCCTTCCAACGTCCATACATTTTGTTTTATCTTTATTTATTTTCATGTTGTACTTTGACAACAGTATACTTTCCATTTTTCCTAAGGCTTCGTTCAGCTCCATCTCGGAGTCTGCGAGCAGTGCTATGTCGTCAGCATATCTAATCATGTCAACCTTTTTCCCATTTATTTTTACTCCTGTCCAATTCTTCATTTCTTCATGAATGAAAATAAATAAACATACTTAAATTATTCCTATTGACGTATTTGTTTACACAACTTTATTTAAATATTTTTTACTCTTACAAGCATTTTACGAAATGTATTTTTTCTAAAATATGTACCTACTTACCTATTCTTTTAAGCCAAACTGGAGACAGCAGACGATATCCTATCATAATGAAATCTTACGTTTTTATTTATAACTTCATTTGCACCTTTTACACGCTGTGCTCTATACTCGTATATGGAAAACTCAAACATTTCTCCATTGAGCCGTGATTCATTCAACTTTGTTATATTACATCTACAACTATTATGCATGTCATTAACAATAAGAGGTTATGTATACCTAAATGGTTTGGAAATTTAGTCAATTGATTTTCGTCGGCTGGTACATACAATCAAATCATATGTACTTATTCATATACCTAGTAGATAAATACAATATGTCATTGTATATTACGCAATATTCATATACGCAGTATTGAAGATGTCTGTTTTTTTTACAAAAACAACTTTATACACCTTTCACAATAAAGTTAAAGTTTGTGTCGTGAAAGGGGAATTTACTGGCACCTGGGATCGAACCACGCACTTCTTGTTCACGATGCCGAAACTATGCCTCCAGGCTACCGACGAACTTATCTCGTATTTTAAATAAGATGGATACTTTAATATAAATGATACTATAAAGGGTACCGGAAAGTTCTTTCGTTTTTGTAGTGCGTGAGGTGGGAGTAGTTGAAACTGGTTTGTCGAGTAGTTCACGCGTCTTTTTTTTATCTACCTGAGACATGGAGATGTTGTAAACTTATTGTTTGATTTTACGCCCTCTTTTTTTAAATGGCAGAAAAGTTTCTACCCAAACATTATTTGCACTGTTTAATGCTTTATGAATTTCATAAAAAAAAATCAGCTACAGTTGCTGCAAAAAACATTTGTGATGTTTACGGTGATAAAGTGAGTGATCTTGTCAGCAGTGGTTTTAAAAAATCAAAGCAGGAAATTTCAGTCTGGAAGATGAACCTCGATCTGGTAGAGATGTCAAAATTGACGATGAAGTTTTGACCCAGGAAATCGAAGAAAATCCAGAATTATCCAATCAGGAATTGTGAGATAGACTTCAATGTCCCTGGTCAACAGTACAAAATCATAATGAAAAAAATTGGGAAGGTCTGGAGAGACGGTGTATGGGTGTATGGGTACCCTGCAACCTCGTATGGGTGAACGTGCACAGCGCTCGAGGTTAGGGTCTCCGCTGAACCTTTTCCCAAACGAGTTGTAACGGGAGATGAAAAGTGGATCCTATACGACAACAGAAAGCGTAAAAAACAATGGCTGTCACCAAATGAGAAGGTCAAATCAACTCCAAAGTCAAATTTGACAGTTCGAAAGGTGTTGCATTGCGTTTGGTGGGATTTTAAAGGAATAATTCACTATGAGTTGTTGCGTCCAGGAGAAAAGATTACAGCTGATGTTTATTGTGAGCAACTGGATCGTTTGAACGAAAACATTGTTAGAAAGCGGCCAAATATGGCAAATAGAGCGGGGGTTGTGCTCCAACACGACAATGCTTGAAAAAAAAATTCGAGCTTGGTTGGGAAGTTCTACCACATCCTCCGTATTCACCAGACATCGCACCATCTGATTACAATATATTTGTTCCGGTCGTTGGAACATTTCTTGAGACATAAAGTGCTCATAGATGTGAACCAAGTGAAAAGCAACCTTGAAGAATTTTAAAAATGTGGTATTTTTCTCTTCCTTCCAGGTGGGAACAGGTTATAGATAATGAGGGAAATATATTTCTCAATAAAGATTTTTTTTTAATCTTTGTCTTTCACTTCCATAAATAACAAAAAAAAAACTTTCCGGTACACCTAATATAAATATGGGTAGTCAGCAGACCCTAGCAGATACTGACTGCGTATGATAAACATGCATGATTTGCACTATGTGCCAATAATAATAATCTTTATTGCACAAAAATAGTATATATACAAGGAGAAAAAAAAACATGACATCATAACTACTGAACACATAATTTTGTGCAATGGGCGAGCTTATCGCTGAAGCGCGATAACTTCCAACTAACCCATTAGCCAATAAAAAAATAAGACATTTAGGATAGGTTGTATCTCACACCTCATATAGCCGAATGTGTTGAGTATGGTAAATGTCTATTTTATTTATATGTTACTATGAAAGTGTTATTTATTTATCTGAAAGAGGGGGTGTGAGAAAGCGCGGACGTCCAAGAACTACGTGGCTTTAGCACGTGGACCAAATTCTCAAGGACGGTCGCGTGTTAAGTAAGAGGAATCGGCGTGCATGTATGAGAAACTGAATGAATGAAGAGGAAGCGAAAGAAGTATGTAAGGATAGATCAACATGGCGTTCCGTTCTCTCTGCCTACCTCACCTGAGACACGGCGTGGGGGTATGGTATGGTATGGTAGTTATGTACCGTCAAACCTGGCAACTTTGCCATGGGTTGTTGATTTTGCCATGAGCCATCTTACGATGTAAAATAGTTCATTATGCGTTTATATGTCGTTTTTGAAGGGTGTTGAGAACTTTCTAGTAAAATTGAATATTTAAATGACAACACTTATTTTCTAATGGCAACCCAGTTTTATTTTGTCATGAGTTATTTAATGGTTGCTTTTGTCCTGTGATGCGTGAAAAAAAAATGTGCTCAGAAACTTTTGAAAAATATTTAGGAAAAACCTTGTATTGGTAAGTCAAATTTTAATTAGATGTTCTAATCATGTTCTTTTACTAAATGTGCAACAATATGTTTCTCTGTGAGCTAGATAATGGTCAGAATTGGTGTTAGCAAATTCACCAACTCCAAACAAAGTATTAGTTATGTCAACTTTGCCATGTTTTGTTGAGAGTTAGGGTTGTCACAAAAATATAAGTAGATATTAAAATATTTTATTGAATACGTTTTGTACAGGAACTTACTTGTCAGTGTATTTTCAGAAAATGGCAGAGCGGAGCAGACGTATACTAGGGAGCAGAGTTTACAAAAATTACTCCCCAGAAATGTTAGAAGTGGCAGTAGATTTGGTCAGGAAAAAACAAATTTCGTCACTGGAAGCGGAAAAAAGGTTCCACATTCCTCGCCGAACTATCGAAAATAAAGTAAAAAATAAACATTGCCGAAAACCTGGAGGTCAACAAAGACTTTCGGAATCACAAGAAAAAAAAATTGTCGAAGTTATCATCGTAGCAGCTGATTTTGGGTCTCCTCTGACTCGGTTAGATTTACGTCTAGTTGTATTTCAATTTTTAAAAAAGAATAATATGGAGCATTTGTTTAATAATAAACCACCAGGAAAGTGGTACTAACTAAACTATTTTTGTGTAAATCTCGATCTAGACGAAATATAATTAAGCCAATTTTTTTTTGTAAGTATTTAATTTTCTGCCAAGTCAATTAAAAAAAATAAAAAGAATTAAGATTTTGTTACTTGATAACCCTGAAAATTTTTCCTACTTAGTATGAAAGATTCTAAAACAGGTTGGTGAATTTGCCACATTAATGGAATATGGTATTACCAGTGCAAAATATAGTGAAGGATATGTTTTTTGTTGTTGTGTGTACGTGTAATGGAATAATGAGTTTTTTTTTTCTGTGGCAAACTCATAATTTCATATCAAATTGATGCATGGCAATCTTACCGGAAGAGTAGGTTCACTTTGCCACTTATGTTTTTTGTGTAATAAAAATTAACCAAAAACAAATAGAGGTTGTTCACGACAACGGTTGTATTTTATATAATATACACTACATATATGAAAAGATTTTTATGTACCTCTTGATACAATTTTTTTTCAAAAAATGTCTTCAAACTTTTTATTCTATGCTAAAGTGGCAAAGTTGCCAGGTTTGACGGTAAATAAAAACAAAAATCTGAAAAAAATTATATTACCTAGGTAGGTACAGGTTTAGAAAATTTATCTATCTACAGGTACCTACCTACTTACATTCACGGCAGCAGCTCCCAAAAGTGGGAAGCCAGGTGACTAACAATTGTCGGTATATGATAAATATACAGGTCGTTCTTTTGACCCATTAAGATAAGTCACTCAGGACGGGTATGGCATAGTGTAGGTACCTACCTCATCGATGAACAAAATTTGATACATTGAATAATATTATATTCCAAAAGACAAAAAGAGATCTCACCTCTGAAAATTGAAATATTGAAGAACCTACCTATGAAGTGTACCTAGGTAGATGAATGGGTATATTTCTTAAAGCTTGTATAGTAAAATAGACAATAATAAGCAAAAAGAATAAAGAAATATATAGGTATTATTCATGAGTCCTACAGAAGATACAAATAGGTAGGTATCCCATTGATAATGTTAATAGATAGGTAACAACTCACCTAAGCGCCTACCTACATAAATGTGTACAATGTACATATCACAGAATGGAATAATATAATATCTATCTATACCTTGGCACATAATATTTTTAGGTACTAGTAGGTACCTATAGGATAGGTATAAGGTTTGTTTACAAACAAATGGTAGTTCCTAGTTCCTACCATAGACTTACTGCAGTCGCAGCGCAACACAAATTTGTTATAAAATTATGTTTCAAAATGAATGATCATAATAGTACCTACACAATATGCTGATTCACTCCATTATAAATTAAGATGGTGATGGTCTCTTTTCTACCGATGCTGAAGTATAGAACATCCTTTGTACCTGAAACCCATTAAAATACCTTTACAAAAAAAAAACTATGATTGTCCTTCAAGTCTGAAACACAAAAGATTTATAATGTACTTACCTATATAAACAAACTGTGATGATTGCTGCAGGTGCCCTATCAGGAATGCCTATGATATAGATGCACACGAAAACGATTGAAAATTTGTCTCTTCTCAAATCGATGAAGGCTAATTTTATTGTTCTCTAATAATAAAATTAGCCTTTACCGATTTGAGTATTGAGTATCGATATCGTTTATGGCACAAATCATCCTTGAGGGATGCCATACCATAATAAAAAGTAAAAAAATGAATAAATAATGATTGTTGTAGGTATAAAGGTGCATTTCTAATAGGTATATGACTACTTTTAGACAAAGTTTGAATTCTTGACAATCCTCTCTGGGTACTTAAAGACAGTGAAGATTCTGAAGTGTCGACGAAATGTGGGAAAATCGATGACGGGTTTAACCCATAAGAAGACGAAGAAGAATATAAAATTTGGTTGGTCGCATTTAATTTATTTTTTTTGAATTTCCACTCTTTATAGCAGGTCATTGGTTCCTACATTATAATATTATTGTGGGTAGGCACCCATATCGAAAGTATATAAAAATACATGATAATATCTATATAGCTGTGGGTTGTGGTAAATGTATATTTACTTATAACATATCTACTTAATATCCCGTTGGCCTAAAGAATTCTTGGGAAAATTAAAATCAAAACAACAACAACAATAAAAATAACATACCCACCTGCAATACTACGTATGGTAGTAGATATACATTTAGGTATTGTGTCTGCAAATATTGTTTGTTTCTTCGTACTAAAAAAACCGCTGTCGGGTCTTCTGGCACTCTGAGGCTGTTACCTATCTCTATACATACATATTATCTAAATCATTATGTATCTAGCTATGTACTTATATACCTTTTATGTATATATGTTACGAATCTATACGCACCTATTAACGTGTATCATACAATATTGAAGTAGGTACCAGGTACCTATCTACGTTTTTATAGGGGAACAAATTATTATTACCTATGTAAAATTATTATTACCTATGTAAAATTATTATTACCTATGTAAAATTATTATAACCTATGTAAAATTATTATTACCTATGTAAAATTATTATAACCTATGTAAAATTATTATTACCTATGTAAAATTATTATTACCTATGTAAAATTATTATAACCTATGTAAAATTATTATTACCTATGTAAAATTATTATTACCTATGTAAAATTATTATAACCTATGTAAAATTATTATTACCTATGTAAAATTATTATTACCTATGTAAAATTATTATAACCTATGTAAAATTATTATTACCTATGTAAAATTCAGCTTCATCAAATGGTATGACACTACTTAAAATTCCCATGTCAATGTATTACTTTTTATTTCAATTCAATTTCATTCAACCTTTTATTATCCTCTCTTCTGCTTCTGCACCTGCCTCACGCTGCACTATGGCCAGCCAGTAGACTAAATAATGTTATAAATATATAAGGTTGGCGAGATACCTTGGACTCGTTCGATGCTAATGTTTGTGCGCTTAACTTTCACAATACCCTGAGAAAACACATTAATGACGCAACCCAATATATTGAGAGACGACAGAATAATTCTATTAAATCTAAGTTCAAGAAACTAAAACCATGGATGACTTTTGGACTGGTCATGGCAGTGAGACAGAAAGAGAAACTGTATAGGATGTCAAAAAAGTTTTCAAATGACCAAAATCTTTGAGAGAGATACAAGAACACCCTCACTATACTGATAAGAAAGACAAAGATAGAGTACTACTCACGTAAGGTGGGACAAGCGGGATCTAGTTCCAAAAATGTTTGGAATGCAATTAATCAAATTATTCAGAAAAAAAAGAAAAAATCTAACATAGGACAAATACGAGTAAATGGAGAACAACTCGAAGCCAGGCGAAACCCATATGATGTGGCATGCGCATTTAACGATTATTTTGCAAATGTTGGAAACAAATTGGCTTTGAAGATTGCGCCTGACTTTACGGAGGACACTTATACACCTGATACACTAAATGACACTGGTTTTACTATGTTTCAACCAGTGGAAGAAAAAGAAATTGCAAGTATATTAAAAGGAATGAAGGGGGAATCAGCGCCAGGATTTGATGGAATATCTACTGATGTCCTCAAGCAAAACATAGCATCATTATGCAAGCCTATCGCTCATATTGTAAATGTAAGCTTGAACAATGGTACATTTCCTAAAATTTACAAAACTAGTTTAGTTACACCAATATTTAAGTCTGGAGATTCATCTGTACTAAATAATTACCGACCAATATCACTCACTTCAATCATCTCTAAAATATATGAAAAGGTAGTTAAAAAACAATTAATGACTTACATTGATAAGAAAGATGTCCTTCACAGCAATCAATTCGGTTTTAGAAGAGGTATGGGAACAGGGGATGCGCTTGCTAGGTTGACATCCTTGGTGTATCGGACTCTAGATGCTGGAGATAAATGTATTGGTATATTCGTAGATTTGAAAAAGGCCTTCGACAGTATATGTCACTCGAAATTGATTAATAAATTAAACCAAAATGGTATTTACGGTAATGTAAGAAAATGGTTTCAGAGCTTTCTAAATGGAAGAAATCAAAAAGTGCGAATTGAGGATATAGAGAGTTCCGAAAAAATCTTGAGTTTCGGTATACCACAGGGTACAGTCCTTGGTCCTGTGTTGTTTATATTATATGTGAACGATATATTTGATCTCCCACTAGGCTCAACGGTTTTATCCTTTGCAGATGATACAGCCTTGATAGCGAGGGGAAGAACTTGGGAAGAGACATTTGATAGAGCAAACAGAGACATAATGACTCTAAAAAGGTGGTTTGATCTTCATTTGTTGTCACTGAATACTGAAAAGACTTATTATATGCCTTTTTCGTTAAACATCGGAGGTTCTCCTGATAGTCTGTCACGAAAATATACTATTTGCGTGCATGCGGCTGATTGCGGTTGTAGCACGGATTCCAAGGGCCAGAATTGTGGGGATATCTCACCAACAAAAACTATTAAGTACCTGGGCGTCATAATAGATTGCAATATGAAATGGAAAAATCATATATTTGCCACCGTAGATAGACTAAGAAAAATGTTTTATATATTTTATAAACTCAGAGATATACTAAATAAGGATATATTAAAGTCGGTATATTTCGCTTTGGTGCAGTCAGTTTTGCAATATGGTATTGTGACGTGGGGTGGAGCATTCAGAACTTCACTGAATCCTATCGGGGTGATACAGCGTAGCACAATTAAAATTATCCTGAGAAGACCTTTGGATTACTCAACATTAAAATTGTTTGAAGAATTTCTGGTACCTTCGGTGGAACAACTGTACAAGCGTAGTGCAATATCCCAAATTCATAAGGATTTTACAGTACATGGAGTTATATCAATGAATGAGGACACTGAAGGTCGTCAGTCTCGAAGGATGGAGTTGCTGAGACCACCATTCATGAGAACAAGCACGGGCCAACACCACTACTCCTTTGTAGGAGTAAAGTGGTACAATGCCCTATATTCAGAGTTCAAATTTGACATTAACATAGAAAATCATAAATTTAAAAGTATTGTCAAAGAGTTTATTATGAACGACAGTTTGATGGTTTGATGTTGGTGTATATATTTTTTGAATAAGTATGTAGTTTGATGTTGTTGGTGTATACATTTTATTAAATGGATGTTCAGATGTTGAAATGAAATAGATTGTCTAGGAGTTAGCTGGTGAATGACGACTTGATGGTTTGAGTTAATTTAGATTTAGTTGGAGTAGTTATGTTTTTAAAAAAAAGACCAAATTAGTGATACTGAGGAATGAAGAGAGAACGATAATATGCTAAGGTGGATCAATGCCTGTTCCAGAGCACGAGCCACGCTCAATTCTGGGACGGGTACTTTGATCAAATGAATTGAAAAAATAAATAAATTATATTATGTATATTATTATGTATATATATTATGTATGTTATTGTGTATATATATTGTTATATTATATATGTTATTATATATATATATTATATGTATTGTGTATGTATATTGTTGTGTATATTATATATTATTATATTATATTAAATTTATTAAAAAAAAATAATCGTAATCATTCCTGATCACTCGTAAACGATGTGAATGACTAATGAAAATACAATAGAAAAGGAGTTAAATATGAGACTTGCCAAAAAATTATTGGTATACTCAATATTGTTGAAAATACGAAACTAAAATATAATTATTACATAGCTACGTTTCTAAAACGTGGATTTGAATAAAAATATGGTTTAGCTCTAATCAATTTGGAAGGCAGAAATTGTTTAGGCCTACCAATAGACACCTACATTATATGGACCAAGTGAAGAAGGACATGAACTGTGGAACATACGTAGAACTAAAGAAACTAGCAGAAAATAGGGAGGAATTGAGAAGAAAATCCAAATTCGTTGCAGACCAATCCAATGTATTGTAACTCACTCCATGTAGTTCTAATAATTTGTAGAAAAATATAATAGTTATAATGTTTACAAGTCATATTAGTAAAGGTATGTATACGATTGATGGTTGTATGTATGTGTGCGCGTTCAAGTTCAAGGTTACTTGAGTTGTTTACAATCTCACACTAATACTAATGTACCTAATATGCAGCCAGGCTTAGCAGCTTGTTAACATTTTTATGTAGGTATGTGGGAATAGCTACTATAATAGCTATACGCTGTAAGTATTAAAGCAATAATGAGGAGGAGAGAAACAGTATTATACCTTGCCAGCTTGCTACTATTGATATTATAATATAACTAGCTGACCCGGCAAACGTTGTTTTGCCATCCTATACATTATTTTTTGGAAATTATTTTGAGTTCAATAAAAAATAACTAAGACTATAAAGGTGTGAGGATGTAATAATAATTAAAAGACGAATGAAGCGTTGTAGACAAATTATTAAAGTATTTTTTATTTAGACGTATAGAAGACGCTTGACGGAGATAACTGCAGTAATCGACCGGAGTTGAAAATGATTGAATTATATACTTATATCGCTATTAAAAAATTGGAGTTGATGGTAGAAGGGTGAAAACTTAGGGCTGTATGTATTTTTTAATGCCTCACCATAAAAAAAATATTTTGCCCTAAATTAAAAAAAATGGGGTGGACCACCCTTAACTTTTAGGGGTATGAAATAGATGTTGCTCGATTCTCAGACCTACTCGATAAGCACACAAAATTACATCAAAATCGGTTAAGCCGTTTCGGAGGAGTAACAAACACCGTGACACGAGAATTTTATATATTAGATGTACGGTAATTTGGTGTTGACATAAGCAATATTATCGGTACTAATACCCGTTACACTGTAAAAAAAGGTACCGTGAGTAAATATTCTTTAAGAAAAGGTAGAAATTTTAATATGAAACAGAATAATGAAAAGTAAGATTTATATCATGTTAGAGTGAAAATCATATATGGCCCATAGATTTATATGTACTAAAGTACTAGATATGGTGTTTAGAACAATGAATCACAATTTTCATGTTCCTTTTTTAAATATTAGCAATTTATAGTACTAGCAGAGAGAAGTAGCAACTTTAGAAAAAGGATGTCAAGTATACACTGCATAAGACAACATCAATATGAATGCAATGAACTTTTTTCTATGTGTACGGATATAATATGGTTACAATGGTACAATATCGAGTCCTTTACGAAGTACTCTTTTACTCATGTGATGCATCCGTATTTCTCTCTCACTCATATATTAACAATAAGGAAGCAAGACCTTTATCAGGTGTTCACAACATTTTCCGTTGTATGTCTGCAAGTAAAGAGAGAATGTATCTAACTATTTCATACACAACCTTTTTTTTAATGACACAACAAACAAACATGTTATCACCAAATATTATCAAACACGCATAAAATGAAACGATAGTACAATGAATTTTTTTTTATTATTTGAAATTTGAATAAAATCTAATATTTTTCCTACATAAATAAAACTTGTTCTGCTCCCTGCAGATTGTTTCTCGGAAAAAGTAAAAATTGACAATAATTTATTGTTTTTATCTGAATGGTCTTATAGTCAAAAGATATAACTTCATGGATATATGCACTTATATGACATTGAACGGTAAATATTTTTTTGCCTTTCTTTTATATAACTAAAAACTTAAAAATGTGTGACAATATTTACTCCAAGTAATGGGCTCACCACCTGTTCTGTATTTTGTGTGGTTTGGAAAGGGTGTTTAATTTGTTTTTTGGCGCATGATCTTCCACTTATGCTTCCAAGAGGAGATGGAGAGTTTTGTGATGAGGAATGAACGTTTCACTCTCCTTATGCCTCATTTGGGGTCTCAGGGCGACATAGTTACTCCATACTGGGAATTTAAGATACTTACAGAAAATTAAATTATAGTTGATAAAATACCATTGAGTTGTATACACCTGAATAGTGCATGTGTAACATGCATTTTTGTAAGGAACGCTACATCTTACTCGAACGATGGTCAATTTCGTACTGAACAAGGCAAAAATGCAGGTCGGCCGATCGGCCGACCTGAGTTGGAACATCGCGGCTAAGCTACCAGCACTTCTATACGAAGTAATATAATTCTATGATATGGCCACACAATTTAGGCAACCCTGGGTCACACTGAATATCTTGTTGACAGCGTTATAGGATACACTCTGCTTCTATTGAGAGAAAGAAGAGTTCAGACTGTTTCCTGGGATGGCAAATGGGTGAAAAGCCATCCAAAAAAAGAAGAAAGAAAAAGTTGACAGTTTTTATTCATTGACATGACATTGTTTTTATACTTTCCAACAGATGCAAAAAACGTGTTTTTTATTTTACCACACTTAAATGCAGTTTTAATTACTTCTTATAAAGGAAATATTATATTTGGTGGGTTTTTATTTTAAGTGGGTATGGAGTCTTGAAATTACCCGCTCAATGAAAATGGACGGTTATACCCTGGTCATAGTATTGCAAACGCAATTCATGTGCATGTAATAAACATGCAGGTTGCCCCTTCCGTGCCGATATAAAGGTTAGGCAATCAGGATGGGTGATATCAATAGGACACATCACAAAAGTGAAGGATTCAGTAGACCAGCTGCATGTTATAATCACGCTGGTTGTCCACTTTGTACCATCAAAAAATAATGCATGGCATGCCTCATCACTTACGTAAAATGTATTTGTTCAAAAATCAACCTTTAGAGGATACTGAAGAACTT